>JBCNJP010000014.1:25538784-25559890 GCA_039602395.1 Deinandra increscens subsp. villosa | reverse complement strand
TTATCGATATGATTACTACTTTAATAACACGTTTACCCGAATATAACATAAAACTAAATTCGAATTAAAAGTAAAAAGGAATAATACACAAACAGAACATTTTGGCCATGAACAAATTCTCCTTAACCCATATGTACATAATTTTTTCACATCTGGTGTGTCTGTCAAACTTTTTTACAAAAATTGTGCTGAAAAGTTATGGTTTTCACTTTCAGTGAAAACGTGATTTGTAATCACGTTTTGCTGGTTCGTATAGACGATTGTAGGTTCGGTAGTTCTCCAAAGCTGATATAAAACCAAATCGTGATTTGCATCCACGTTTTGCAGAATACCACTTGCTTTTCATATACAATATCACTTAACATAATACCACTTCTAAACCTAAACGTGATGCTGATCACGCTTTGCAGAAAAATATATGCAATCCCATGGCCTGCAATGTTGAATGCTTTATTATACAAGAGTGCAATAATCTAAATTCCCTTGCTAGTAGGGAAATCATATTGGTTATTTTTAAATTATATCATTTTTTGGAATTATAATATATATTTTTTTCATTCAACCTTATCATTTGGAAGCATGCACTTTTGTTTTCTTTGTTTTTATTAATACTCTTAATTGTTTTCATAATTAATTACAAAAATGTAATGCTGTTTTGGTCCGATGATTACAAGTACTAGTTAGTGACCCGCGTATATACCCGAGGCTGTAATATAAAAAAGAATTATACGGCAAAAAAGTATAAACCAAAAGTGAAAATAAAAATCTAAGTGAATAATATATAAGACTAAAAAGAGTTTATAAATATTCAATAATATTAAATTTACAAGTTTGAGAAAAGAGAGTTAAATATAATGTTTTTTGTTATATTCGTTTGACGTCCATCTTTATCTAAAATTAAGATTCTGAGACTGTTTTTGCTCTTGACTTTTGATAGAGCGACGTACAGCTGGCCATAGGAGAATAACGGGTCTTTTAAAAACAGTCCAACTCTAAATATCGATTGACCTTGACTTTTGTTTATGGTCATTGCAAAACAAACTGAAATTGGAAATCGTTTTCTTTGAAATCTAAAAGCAAATCGCTTATCAGTTGGAATCAGTGAGAGTCTTGGAATAAACGTTCGATAGCCAATATTATTTCTCGATATGATTACTGCTTCAATAACACGTTTACCCGAATATAACATAAAACTAAATTCGAATTAAAACTAAAAAGAATAATACATAAACAGAACATTTTGGCCATGAACAAATTCTCTTTAAACCATATCTACAAAATACTTTCATCAAGTACAAGAGTAATATTTTATAAATTAATATAATCTAACACTTCAATAGAATAAAAGTAAAATTTTGTAATGTTAACTCATAAAAAAATAAATTTGTGTAGTTTCATGCGTTTGAAGTAGAAGAGAAAATGATAATGATTAAGATAGGATTAAAGTAAATAGTTCGATAATTTGGTATTAAGAATTATTATAAATTTATAAAAAAAAATAGTGTTTTTTTTCGTACATAGCTACTAATTGTATATTGAAATAAAATACTATAAAAAATTAAAAAGAAACAATTCATGAAATTAAATCCGACATAAATATTTTAAAAGATCTAGAAATTATAAATAAATAAAAAAAGACTTAAACACAATGTGTTTGTTACATTTATAACTTGATCATCTTTATATAAAATTAAGAGTAATTTGATGATCACAGATAATATACTTTCATACGTGTTTTAAAAGCTCATTTGAACCAGTTAACTCATTCCCGTTTTAACTAATTTCTTGAGTAAATTACGGATTTCGTTCATGTGGTTTGCACGAATTTCATTTATAGTCCTTAACTTTCATTTATTACGGATATAGTCCCAGCTTTAACAAACTGTTGTGAATTTCGCCCCTGGAATGGATGACTGTCAAAAAATAATTTTAACTTTTTTAAATTAACATTTATACCTCTCCTTTTAACTTTTAAAGAGATTAAACCTTAAAAATAAACCAGAAACCACCGACTGAAATCGTCGGATTCGGCGGAAAATAGGAAATCCATAAACCCAGATTGAAATACATAAACCTTGAAATCGTCGGAAAAGACGACGGAGAAAATAGGATTCCGTCCCTTTTGCTGAATTCTCACTCTTAACTCTTTCTTTATCTCCAATCTTGAATCATGCCCCACGATAGCTCAGTCGTTTACTCGGTTTCACTCAATCACTGTTAAAAATAAAGATTTATATTTTAATTCTTGTTAATTCAAATGTGCATTTCTTTAAGTAAAGATTTATAATTTTTATGTGTTGTTTTTTGTATTTTTTGTATGTGGATTGGGCCGTTGCTGTTGAAGGACTTTTATGAAGAATGGGCTGCTGCTGATGGGCTTATAAGGACTGGATAGCTGCTCGGGTCGAGTTGTTCTCGGGTTGCTGGTTCGGGTCGTAGCTGGGTCGTATTTAAGAGACAATTAGGGCAGAGACTCTTCATTCGAGTCATTATCTTCTTCGCCGCTCTCAAAGTTTCTCTGCTAGGGTTTCTTGTTGATTGGTGTCATCGGCTCGTTTCATTCTGTGTTTAGGTTCAAGATCATCACAATGATGATCTTGCAGGTCTAATTTCGTCTTCGTTTCTGTTGTTGTAATCAGATCGATTGTCGATTTTTGTTCAGTTGGTTTTTCTGTGTAATCTTCTTGTTTGGTGTTTTGATTCTCATGATAAGTTTGTCAAAACTTCACATGGTATCAGAGCCTGTCTTAGGCTCTTGATTGCGTCTTTTTCTGGTGGTTTTTTCCCGATCTCGATCTAGGTCGCTTAAACCCTAAATCGGTGTTCGTTTCGTTTTCCGATTGTCTTCGACAATCTCTTCGGTTCTGGTGAGTCTTCCGCTGTGTGTGTTACTGGAAGAAGACGTTTCGGTTACGGTGATTAGGGTTTGTTCGAAACCCTAAGGTGTTGGTGCTGGTTATTTACGGCTCTCTGTGGATTCAAGACCTCAACCCTAAGTGAAGGTTGATGAGGCTTGGAGGTGCTGTTCAGTGTTGCAGGTGCTTGGTTCTTGCGGCTGCCTGAGTTGACTGACCCTAAGTGAAGGTCACTTGACTCAGGCGTATTGGGTGAGATTGTTCCTAATCTTGCTATATTTCTTGTGCCTTATTGTGTTTTTTGCTGGTTACTTTAATTCTTGATCATACCAGAACCCAGTAAACCCTTGATCTGCCACCGTGAGTGGTGTGGAAACTTGGATAGGACTGGTGTTTCTGGTTTTGTGTTCATATTTTTTGATTATCTGTGGTCTGCTTGTTCTTGGTGTTAATTGCTGTGTTTCTTTGTTGTATTGGCTGTTATCTTGTTTCCTTGTGCTTGTTTGTCTAAATTGTTATACCTGTGATGGGTGATGAAGGGGATAAGCCCTCGTCTTCTGCTACTCTGGTTAGCAAGATTGAGGCTAGTGATCCATTGTATTTACATGCTAGTGATTCGAGCACTCTTACACTGATTAGTTTTAAATTGAAAGGAACCGAAAACTACACAATTTGGTCTAATGCTCTTGAACTTGCTTTAAAGGTAAAAAATAAAATTGGTTTTTTGGATGGAACTTGTTTGAAACCAACTGATAATGAGGTTCTTGCTAATCAGTGGGAGAGATGTAACTCAGTTGTTTTATCTTGGATTTTAAACTCTGTGTGTGAGGAGTTATATGTGGGGCAAGTTTATTCTAAACTTGCTTCTTCTGTGTGGACTGATCTTAAAGAGACTTATGATAAGGTGGATGGGTCTGTGATATTCAATCTTTATCAGAAGATCAATTCTGTTAGACGGAGTGGGTCATCTGTTTCTGAATATTATCACAGGCTCAACACTCTATGGAAACAATTTGATAACATGGTGCAGTTACCTTCATGTTCTTGTAATGCATCTACTAAGTATAATGAATTCAATACTTCAATTAAACTTATGCAGTTTCTCATGGGTTTAGATGAAGTCTATTTGCCAGTTAGAACCAATCTGTTAACTCGTGAGCCTCTTCCTACTTTAAAAACTGCTTTTTCTACAATCTCAAGGGAAGAGTCTCATAGAGCTGGCAATAATAGTTCTAAAGGGCAAACTGTTGGGTTTGTGTCAAAGAATAGTCCTTTGTCTGAGAGTACAAGAAGACCTAATAGAGGTCCTAACACAAATTTAAAATGTACTCACTGTAATAAGGTTGGACACTTGGTGGATAGATGTTATGAGCTTATAGGATATCCACCAGGTATGAGACCTAGAAATGGTAGGTGGAATCAAGGACCAAGGCAGGGAGCATCCAATAACTCTCTGTCTAACACTGATTCCACCACTGGTTCCTCTTCATCTTCTGTGCCTGTTCTAAGTTCTGATCAAGTGTGCAGATTGTTGAAATTACTTGATGAAAAAACTGGAGATGTACCTCAAAGTAATATAGGAGGTAGTTCTTGTTTTGGAAACTTCAGTAACTCTGTTTATGTGTTTGGGTCTGGAGTTGAAAGGGCCGGTTGGGTTATTGATTCTGGTGCTAATCAACACATGGTTGTGTTAGATAAAAAATTAATAAATGGTATAAATGTTTCTGAGTTTGGTATAAAGATTAAGCATCCAAATGAGTCTTGTGCTACTGTTACTAAAATTGGGAATTACCAACTGTCTGATAAAATTGTCTTACATGATGTGTTTGTAGTGCCAGACTATTTTGTAAATCTTATTTCTGTTCATAAATTAGCAAAGGAAAACAAGCTGAGGTCTGTTTTTGATGAACATTCCTGCTATCTTCAGGATTTGTATTCAAACCAGATTGTAATGACTGGTAAACAAGTAGATGGTTTGTACATGTATGGTGATGTTCCTTTATGTTCTGAGGTGTGTTTTAATTCTAATACTATTGTTGATATATGGCATAAAAGGCTGGGACATCCAGCTGATCCTGTGTTGAAAATTTTACAAAATGAGTTAAAAATTAAAACTTTTGACACTGCTTCATTGTGTGAGATTTGTCATAAATCCAAACAGCACAGAGAACCTTTTCCTCTTAGTTCCACTAAGTCTTTTTCTGTAGGAGATTTAGTTCATCTGGATGTTTGGGGTCCTTACAAAATCACTAGTTCGGAAGGTTACAAGTATTTTTTAACAGTGGTTGATGATTTTAGTAGGGCTGTTTGGGTTTATTTACTAACTAATAAGAGTGAGGTCAGTCAGTGTATTGAAGGTTTTCATAGTCTTGTTAAAACTCAATTTGGGAAATCTATTAAAGTTTTTAGAAGTGATAATGGGTCAGAATTTGTTAACACACATATGAGAACTTTTATGGCTAAAAATGGAATTATTCACCAAACATCTTGTGTGCATACACCTCAACAAAATGGTATTGTTGAGAGGAAACACAGACATCTGCTGAATGTTGCTAGAACACTTTTATTTCAATCTGGTATTCCTTTGATTTTTTGGCATGAATGTGTTTTAACTGCTACATATTTGATCAACAGGCTTCCATCTTCTGTTCTTAATGGCCGGTCCCCTTTTGAAGTCATGTTTAAATACAAACCTCCTCTAAATCACTTGAGAGTTTTTGGATGTCTTTGTTTTGCCACTGTTTTAAACTCTTCTGATAAATTTCAAAGTCAAGCTGAAAAATGTGTCTTTTTTGGTTATTCAAACGAGAAAAAAGGTTATAAATTGTGGAGTTTGGAACGAAATACTATTTTTTATTCAAGGGATGTCAAGTTTTATGAATCTGTTTTTCCTTTCAAAACAATTACTACATCTCCTGATTCTTTGGCTCCTAACTTTGATGCTTCTGATTGGATTAACTTTTTTGATTCACCTAATAATGATCCAAAACACTCAAGTGAAAATCCCGATGATGAAGGGGAGGTCTCTAGTGACTCAAGTCTTCCTGGTCATGACTCTAGTGATACACAGACAAAAGAAGTGGATCCTTTGGTCACTTCTGTGTCTAGTGACGACACTAGTGGATCTGGTCCAGTTGAACTTGAGGATGATATTCATCCATCCTCTGAGGGTACTACAGTAACTCGTACTAGATCTTCCAGACCTGTTAAGCTACCCCCAAATCTTAAAGATTATGTGGTGGGGGGGAGTATATATGGTCTTGAAGAAGTAGTAAGTTACTCTAGTTTGTCTAAAGAAAATTTTTGTTTTATTTCCTCTTTGAACAAGTCTGTTGAACCAAAACATTTTTATGAAGCTCAACATGATAACAACTGGGTGACTGCCATGAATGAAGAGATGGAAGCCCTACACAGAAATAACACTTGGACTTTGGTTGATCTTCCAAAAGGGAGGAAACCTATTGGTTGTAAGTGGGTATTCAAAATTAAATATAAGGCATCAGGGGAAATAGATAGATATAAGGCTAGATTAGTAGCTAAAGGCTATAGTCAGAAAGAAGGTATTGACTTTGATGAAACCTTCTCTCCTGTGGTTAAACTTGTTACTATTAGATGTGTTTTGAACCTTGCTGTTTTAAATGATTGGCCTCTATTCCAATTAGATATTAATAATGCCTTCTTATATGGAAATTTAAGAGAAGAAGTGTATATGTCTTTACCAGAAGGTTTTTTTCCTAAATCTGAAACTAAAGTGTGTAAATTGAACAAATCTTTATATGGGTTGAAGCAGGCTCCAAGGATGTGGAATGAAAAGTTAGTTGCTGCTTTGGCTGATTCTGGTTTTAGTCAAAGTAAAAGCGATTATTCTTTGTTTTATAAACATGATAAGGGTGGAGTTACTATTTTACTTGTGTATGTAGATGATATCATTATCACTGGTAGTAATCTTGATAGTATAAATCAACTTAAAAGTGATTTGCAGTCTAAGTTTAAAATCAAAGACTTAGGTGACTTGAAGTATTTTTTGGGTTTTGAGGTTGTTAGAACCTCTAAAGGGTTGTGCTTGTCACAAAGGAAGTATTGTTTGGAGTTGTTAGCTGAGTTTGGTTTGACTGGGGCTAAACCAGTAAGTGTTCCAATAGAACAGAGTTCTATAGTTTCATCTTTGTGTAATGGAAATAGTGAAGCTGTTAGTAATGTTACTGGGTTTCAAAAGCTAATTGGTAAACTCATTTATCTGTCACATACAAGACCTGATATTTCCTATTCTGTTCAGTTTCTGAGTCAGTTTATGCATAATCCTAAAAAATCTCACTTAAGTGTTGCTCTTAGGTTGTTAAGATATTTGAAATCTGCTCCAGGTAAAGGTATTATGTTCAGCAAAAATAATATTTGTGTTTTAAGCGTGTACTCTGATTCTGATTGGGGTAAATGTTTAAGTACCAGGAAATCTGTAACTGGCTTTTGTGTGTTTTTTGGTAACTCTTTGCTGTCCTGGAAATCTAAAAAACAAAGTACTATTGCTAGATCTTCAGCAGAAGCTGAGTTTAGAGCAATGGGTACTGCTGTTTGTGAACTTATGTGGATTACAAATATTTTTAAAGAGTTGAATGTTAAGATAGATTTGCCTGTTGCTGTGTATTGTGATAATAAGGCAGCAATTTCCATGACAGCTAACCCTGTGTTTCATGAGAAAACTAAACAGTTTGAGATAGATTTATTTTTCATAAGGGAAAAAATCGTTTCTGGGTTAGTTAAAATTCATAAGATCAAAACCGATGATCAGGTTGCTGATCTTTTTACTAAGGGAGTTTTAGCATCTCAACATGCCTTTCTTTGTAAGAAATTGAATATGTTTGATCCTTTTGCCATTTGAATTAAGGGGGCGTGTTAAAAATAAAGATTTATATTTTAATTCTTGTTAATTCAAATGTGCATTTCTTTAAGTAAAGATTTATAATTTTTATGTGTTTTTTTTTGTATTTTTTGTATGTGGATTGGGCCGTTGCTGTTGAAGGACTTTTATGAAGAATGGGCTGCTGCTGATGGGCTTATAAGGACTGGATAGCTGCTCGGGTCGAGTTGTTCTCGGGTTGCTGGTTCGGGTCGTAGCTGGGTCGTATTTAAGAGACAATTAGGGCAGAGACTCTTCATTCGAGTCATTATCTTCTTCGCCGCTCTCAAAGTTTCTCTGCTAGGGTTTCTTGTTGATTGGTGTCATCGGCTCGTTTCATTCTGTGTTTAGGTTCAAGATCATCACAATGATGATCTTGCAGGTCTAATTTCGTCTTCGTTTCTGTTGTTGTAATCAGATCGATTGTCGATTTTTGTTCAGTTGGTTTTTCTGTGTAATCTTCTTGTTTGGTGTTTTGATTCTCATGATAAGTTTGTCAAAACTTCACATCATGAATCATCATCCTCCCCCAATTCTAATCATCATTTTCAATCTCATTCCTAGAACCATTTAAAGATTAACATTGAAAAAAGTTACACAGAATTTGGAAAAAAATCGTATTCACATTGACTCAAGAGTTTTAGGTGAGAACTCATGAATCATCCCCCACATGGGTCTCATCCATTATTTCACTTCCGATAGACCATAATTGGAGGAGGAGATGGGCGGCGGGGGAAATGTTTGAGGTGGAAAAGATGAAACGGGGAAATGGGTCACCGGATGATGAAATGGGGAAATGTGGTTTTATGTAATTAGTATTTAAAAACAGGGGTATAATAAACGTCTATTAACATTCACTTAACAGAATTCATTCCGGAGACGAAATTCGAAATGGTTTGTCAATAGGTTGGACTATATATGTAATAAATGAAAGTTAAAGACTATATGTGAAATTCGTACAAACATAGCATCGACGAAATCCGTAATTTACTCTAATTTCTTTTGATTTCACCCGCTTGAGATTTAAAATAAAACAATCCCCAGTGAATGTCATATTTCAAAGCTAAATCGTAAATTATCCTTCACAAAATACAATAATTGTTTAGATCCAAGTACGAATTGGGAAATGTATGAGTAAACCAATGAACAACTCCATTTAAAGAACCAAAAAAAAAAATCATCTTTAAAGTAGATGCAAACTAAAATAGAGATAAAGAAAAACATAAAGAAACATGAATGTCAATTCCATGTTAAGTTAAATAACACTACAAAGAAATATGTACTTATATCATAGTATTTACGGTAAGTTCTTTAAAAATATGTGAGTGTAAATCTGTAAAATTTAAGGTTTGGTTGTGAGTGGTTGTGAATAGAGAAGACAGAAAAAAGTTTAGCAAATCTGCATATATGACAAAAAAAAATTAGTGATAAAAGTATAATGACACATTGACACAATCCTAGGTGGCTTAATTATAAAACAAGAGACATCCTAGGTGGCACACCTTAAATTGTTTCACCTGTCCCTAAAAAACTTGTGTTAATATGTATATAGATATAGATGCTGTGAGTTGTTCCATTTTTTTCTAAAATAAATTGAAAGCTAAATTTCATCAACTTCTCGTCATCAAAGTGTCACCGATAACGTGTATACACAAACAATTGTTCTATGTAAATAAAATGAAAATACAAAAATACGTAACAACATTAAAACTCGAAGCCAAACACTCAAAGTATCGAGCTTAGAACCCAAAAGTTATGTTACACGATTGTAAATGTCACACCACGAACTTATATACAAAATATGTTGCGTTTGGGTAAAAAAAATGACAATGTAGTTGTCACATCACCTAAGGCCGCCATGTCACCTAATAAGAAACATTTACTATTCATATTAACTTACAAATGTTAATAGCATAATTTAATGCGGATACACTTATTAATTTTTATGACGTTTTAGGTGCATTTCAAATATAAAACTTAAAGTTGCTATAGTTAGAAAGCTATCTGCTATCATATTCAGAGTTAAACTGTATATTTGGTTTATTCTATAGAACACTCAAACACTTATAATTTTTGACGATCTTTTATGTATTTTCAGGCTCAACTAGTCTACTCTGTCAGCACAATATGATGTTGTTCTTGTTGTATCGTGATAAACAATTGAGTTCTCTTAGGAAACACAAACTTTATTTTAAGTGAATTGTGCTCAACACGGGCCTTAGCCTTTCTTGTTCGCCTTATTCTCATTTTATTTATTTTAGTTATAATCTTTATGCAACTTCTTTCAACTCTTGCACAAGTATACTAAGTAACGACATCTCATTTTATTTATTTCAATTGTAATCTCTCTGTAACAAAGTGTGCGCAGGAGGAAGCCGTTGAGGCCTAGGAAACCACGCTTAAGAAGGCGACCAAGGTCGTAGCCCTGAGGGAGAAAGCAGAGGGAGCGTATACAAGCGTCCCTGCAGGCTTGCGCGATGAGGGTTGACAGTGTTTCCAGATGCAATGAAAAAAGAAAGATGTGTGCTCTAATTGGAGTTAATCCATGAAAGAATACACATACCTAGCTTACGGATTGAAATAACCACTAGAATCATAGTCAAAAGTGTTGTATTATTAGCATTTCCAATTATGGACTTACAAAAAGAATATTGAATTCAGCTGTTAAACATTTCACACCTGTTTTTTAATTATGAACATGAATGAGGAACTCAACATCAATCCCACTTAAAACACAGGGTCGATGGTATCCATGTAACAGGTTGGATGACGTGTAAGTTAATACTCGGGTCTAGATAGTCGAGTGTCTGATAGAACTGAAAACATCTGTGTATCTACAAATTCCTGCAAAAGGTAACATGATTGTATTATAATGAATTTTCACATGTTCTTGGTTACAAGATTAAAGTTGAGGTGGCAAATGGTTTCCTTTTTCTTTCTTTCTTATTTTTTTTATGTGACAACAATTTTGATAAGGGTCTTGAGAAAAGTTGTAGTGTTGGAAAGGCTTAACATGGTATGTGTCATGGCTATTTCGAGTCAACTAGGATAACGCTTTTTATTAATTATGTAGGGTTAATATCACTTTCAAAAACATACTTTCTTGTTTTGATGAAAAAAGTCCATCAACGTAATTCTAGCATATTAAAGTCCCTTGTGTTGTAAAAAGTAAGATCAACAGACTACTTTTTTGTATTAAAATCTCTAAAGTTACATAAAATGCACAGGCTTATAAGCTTTTTTAAGATAATGACTTGTTAACTCTTATATTGGATAATATTTGATAAAGTGACCATTAAGAGTTATTAGTCAATTATTATTTAAAAAAAATCAAAATATGTGCATTCTAGACAAAGTTAGGGACTTCAATATGCAGAAACTAGTTTACTGAGTATTTCGTATATTTTCTACAAGGGATTTTAAATAAAACCAAAATCACGTTGAAAGACTTTATTGTGAAAAATATGAAAGTATCCTGGTAACGCGTTCTCATTTAAAAAAAAAGAAAAGAAAAGAAAAAGAAACTTGTGAATTATATAATTTCCACTATAAACTCTTCTCCTAAGGCTATGTGTAATGGGGGTTATGAGGGAGGTGGGGTTATGTGACATGTGGCATATGGGGGGGTGGGGTGGGGGGGTGGGGTGGGGGGGGTTTATGAGGTAAGAGGTGTAGTGGGGGTTATGTGAAGTAATTAAAAAAAAAATAGATGTTTGCAGCCGGTATAGTTAAATTTGAAAAAATGACCGAAGAAGCTAAAACTTGGAAAGTAACAAAGATATTTTTTTGGCAATTGCGAGAACCCGTTTATGAAAAACTCAATACTCTGCTAACCAACAGAATCAGGAAAAACACATTGCAACACAGGCAGGTGGCCTTCAAGAGAGAAAGTAACAAAGATGGTATATACCCGGATAAATGGACGGTCTCTATAGGGGAAGGAATCAATGTAGCTCTCCTTTAGAAGCACTGAAACCTGCAAATGGAAATGTGTAAGCAGAAAGGAAACAAACAACAAACATGATCATGTAGTTTGTTCATAGCCATCAATGGTCGAGTTTTTTGGTAACCGTTATCAGTTAGAGTTTTGAAAAACGATGATTTAGAATTAGGTTATCTTACCTTTTCATTATCACATTGCACACTAGTGATTGCATGGTCGGACAAGTTTGAGCAAAGGGACTCCAAGTGCTGCCTCATGGCAGCTAAGAATTGTGTAGCAGCATCAATCTGTGTCACAATAAGTAGTTATTTCCAAATACCACAAGAATGTTGTACTTATCATCTCACTTGTTGATAGTTTACAGGTCAATTTCATATACACCCTTAAAAACCTGCATGATATCCTTTTTTTTTTCACCCATCTGGAAAATGAGCTCCCTTTGTTTCAAATCAGCTTGGAACTTCATTCGGCTTTGGCCTTTAAGCAAGTTGGTACATAGTATTTTCAGCATATCATCCCGATCAGAGAGTTGAGATTCCAACTCAGCATTCAGTGTTTCGCGCATAACATAAGGAATCAGGGGTGGCGGAGCGAGCTCTCCCATAGATTAACATAAGTCTAGCAATATAATGTATACTTAATACGGAAAGAAACATGAATCAGGGTGAATTGGTAAGGTAATCACCTGCCATTTGTTGCACTTGTAAACCGGATGCTTTTTAGCAGCAATTTTGTCACTTGATAATCTAGCATGAAGTGGTCCTAGTTTGGTCATGAGTTCTCTTTGCTTAGGAAGTGGCGGCAAGGAGGACATTTCAACCTGTCAGAAAGATAACTTGATAAAATAGATCAATAAATTTGTATGCATTACTTACATATGATCCAAGTATTCTTAACTAGTTTTCCCCTAGTTAAGAATACGGATTATGGAGTAGCCCCATGAAATCTCAAGAATGTTGAGTTACCACCGACTAGTGGTAGCCAAACACACGGGTTGGGTGGTGAATAAGAAAGGTGTTCTGGGTTAAATGTAGGTTTTGTACATCGTAAGTTCTTGGATATCTTTTAATCGCCTAAAGATTGCATTGAAATTGAATATTTTGTAGGTACACATGAATTTTCAATTGATAATTCAAACAGAAAACTAAGAGACTATCAGGAAAGAGTATGCAATATGTTATGAAAACATCTGCTAAATATAGACCAAAGATCCTCATTATATAGTTAGAGAATCAACACAATAATATGATGAAACGTTGGGATTTATCATGAAGGGTGTGATAACTAGCGGTTATAACAGTTGTTTTGTTAAAAGAAACTCAGTGCATAACTGATGGGATCTTAGATTCCACTGGTTCAGAGACATTCAACGTCGGCGAATCCTGCAGATGACAAAGTCCCCATTCTCCGGTATCGGTGAATGAACTTCTGATCTATTAGGACCGATACATACAGATGTATGGAATGAGTGAAGATAAAATGAGTAGTGATCATAATACAACCAGAACAGATCCCCAAAACAAATTAGAACCAATTATCAGTAGATCTCATCAGGATCAAATCAAGAAGTACACAAACCAACAAAAAGAATACATGATTCACAAAATGGCAGCGACAAATGTACTCACTGGGTACTCAAAATGCTAGCAGAAAAAGTACTCACTGAGGTACTCAGACTTAAGCAGAATAGTCTGACAGAGAACAAGCCAAACGCAGACCGATGTGGAACGAAGTCGCCAAATCAAAAGAATAATCTGAACGAGGTACTCGATGATGTATTTACATCATCGAGTTACTTGTGTATTTATAGGGGACGGAACCTTATCTAAGCTAAACCCTATGCCGCATTGGGTGCATGGCAAACTATATAGTCTAACAGTAGCTAAATTTGAAATACAATCTGTCTTTAAATCTTATACCTTGTTATCAGCCAAATTGACATGAACAATGTTATTAGATTTCATCTTGTAATCAGATGGTTTATGTAGTATCCCAACCTGCACAATGGATATAAACAAAAGGATGCAGTTTAACATATTATTCTTATTCAGAACCACCCGGCTTCATATATCCTAAAAACGTGCATATATGTACCACGAACTTTGAATTCCTTTCCAATGATATATCACTATTTCAGTAGCTAAGAATTGAGGCTGAATATTAGAAACTTACAACAAACGGAACAGGGGCATCAAGAAAATCAAACATCTTCCCTGGAAGAACCTGTAATATAAAACCAATAGAATTTGAGAGTAATTATATAAATATTTCCTAAACATGGTCTGTGGGTTGCGTTTGGTTTACCTGCAAAACACATTTTTGTCCATGTTCAGTAATAAACAATACTATTAGAGTAATAACATAAATCCATAAATTAAACAATTTAGGAGTTTTAACGAGTTAAAAATAGATATGGGCAACTTTCAACATGTTCCTGTTTTAGCTAGACTTTTTGTTTGACCCATTTGGCTGGTTTGAGATATAACACAATGCAAACCGTACCTACCATCCATAAGTAAAAGGGTCATAATTTTTCCACCTGTACTATATATATATATATATATATATATATATATATATATATATATATATGACTCACCGGAAGGAACAGGCTCTGCCATTCAAAAGGAAGAATCATAGGAATAAGAGATAACACCGTGGCGGATAAAACACCCTACATATGTTACGACTAGCAATTATTAAGGTCAAGTAATCAGTTTAGAGTTACAATCATTATGATTTGAAAGAACCAATCGATAACTTGCAAAATAGATTACCAGATTTGGGGATGTGATGATAACTTGTTTCTCCAAAAGTACAGCAGCAAGCAATATTAAAACCTGAAAATAGTTCTATTATTATATTCCCACCTCATAACCAAAACCACCATATGTAACAGTTATAATTTAGATGCTAATAAGCTTATAGTTCTATAATAAGTTTCTTTCATACCATAAAATATGAGGATGGAACTTATGATTACAGAAATATAGTAAGCACAGATACTGAATATCCACCCAATGGAAATAATACAAGAATAACATTTACATTTTGAACGGAAAGAGCTCTGCAAACTGTTATGGTTGTCCAATTTGATAGCGAGACGGCTTCCTCAATTGCAGCAAGCTTGAATTTGACCTAGTAAAACATTACAAGTCAGCAAGAGTGAAGCCTAGAGGGGGCAATTTCAACCCATTAACTTATGAAGGGGTCAATTCAGGTTATGGAGCGGATAAGTCAAATAAGATTAAAAAGAAACTAGTCAAACAGGTTGCAAGTAGAACAAAGTGTGTGTTTTTAGATCATCTCATAATAAATAAAAAAGATTATTTTAAAGCAATCTAACAATTTTGAAGAGAAAAAAAATGTTAAAAGCTTCCTTTTACCCAACCCACCCATTTTGACATATCTAATGAATCCTAACAGTTCATTAGCAAGGTAATTTACCTTATCAGGAATCATTGACATATCAGCATTAGGATCTTCTCCAAAAGCAAAAGCAATCCTATAATATTCAATAGCAGGTAGATGCTCGAGTGGCTTGAAATGCACTTTACCTCCATATAATGGAACGGGCAAAGCATGATAACCGCAAACAATCTGTAGCAAATCATTTTTATTTTCCTGTCAAGACCAGACACTTAACAAAATTAGTTAACAATTATGAAAAAACTCAATAACTTGTAAGGAAGGAAAGTCAACATACCTTAGCCCATTCAATAATCATATTATTAGTAACATATCTATCACTGCAAGAAAGTACTCCATCTTCATCTTCTGTTACAACACCTCTCACTGAACTGGTTAAAGACAAGAATATGGTTCTTAATAACTCAAACGTAATAATATGCCCCATAATCAACTTATTTGCTGTAACAGAATTCTACATACCTACACGGGCATTTCAATTTGATTTGTTGGACTATAACCTATGACTAGCAAAATGGGAGGGCCAGGGGTCGGGTAACAGGCCAAGATGGATAATTTTGTACAGGGTATATCATAACGACCCAAGTCGGGCTGGGTTGACCCAAAACACTTTATGCCCATAAGTTTACTTTTTTTGTAAATAATTACTGTGTTAAACATGCTAACAATTAATATGGTATTTAACAAATGAAAAAAGAAAAAAAAAAGATAATAACCCATAATCAATTTCTATGGTTCAACATAATATAAATGCATAAATGAACATTTCAATTAGCTTTGTTGTACTAGAACTTATGAGTAACAAAATAGGCAGGTTTTGTTTTGTTGTGGGGTTCAAAATGATTAATTTTGTAAGGGACGAGACAGAACAAGTCAGGTCGATCTAAAACGTCTTTGAATCCGTAATCGTTGCATCTTTTTTTTATAAATAACAAGTATTAGAAATTACTAAAAGTTAAATTATTCTTAATAAAAAGATTTGTTTGCATCAATTAGCTGGCCCATTAAGTGACTTCCAACCCAATGGCCTATCTCATTTGTAGCTATTTTTATCTGACCCATTAATGATAAACCAAACACAAAGAAAACCCATACAATCAAAATTCTTCACCTGAATAGTGGTCCAGAACTTCGAACTCGTTCTAGTGATCCCTTTACGGGAGAACATGCCTCAATACTCGCCTTGCGTATGCTATCATGATCACCATGCATTTTTCCAAAATACTCCCGTCTATTGTCTGATGCATCACAACTATAATCATAAGGAGATCTGGGTTTCATTTTTGAAGGTGAATTTGGTGACCTTGGTGAATTTAGCCTGTCATCTATAACTCCCGGAGCAACAGAAATGGCTAGTGTGCCATCAACAGGTATTGCAGAATCCATCCATGACCGTTGCTGACGTGGACTTCTAGCAGATTCGTCCTCCTGATTATTTACTTTGGGTGATGAAGGGACGTGATCAAGACCCGCTTCACTAACAAACTGTGTTATTCGATTGAGACGCTCTTGTGCAACAATACTGCATCAAGTACATGCATATTATGGGGTGGTAGTAAAAATTCAACATCCATTCTAGAGGTGGTAAAATGGTCAAGTTTGCAATGGGTCAAAACAGATAACTATTTGGTAAAAGTGAAAGTTTTGCTCAAAGTGATTTTTTTGTTTTATGGATTAATAGTGCATCAAATAGAATCTAAAAAATATTGTTTCACTAATATAAGTTTTTTCTAATCATATTTGGTAGTCTAGTTATTATAAAAAAAAATTAAAGAATTTTCTAATAATATAATTGATAAATAATAACAGTTTAAGGATTATATAAACTAATTTTACAAGTTATAATAATTCAACAGTAGGATTTATGCAATCATGTTTGACAAACTAATTATTTATAAAAGATTAAAAATATTAAAATTACTTTTAATAATAAGCAGTTCAAGACTATTTTATCAAAATTAATCAACCCACTTGACTAGCTTCCTTTCAAACTGATTTTTTTCATCTGCCCGTTAAAAATAGACATAGCCCGAATCGACCCATTCATGGGTTAAAATTGACACCTCTAATGTTTTTTATAAAAAGGTGGTGAAAGACTAGCCCGTTTAAGATCTCATAATGTAGTTCAAACAAGGGAACTCGTGTTAATAGACAGTAACAACGAGGTGCAGTAATTAAAAAGCGACTGCCACGTCCTGGTGCTCTTCGAAGGGATGATGCAACACCCAGCATCCCTGGTGGTCTCTGAACAAATTCTTGTGTTTGTAGGCAAACACCATAAAGAGTTGCATTATCTGCCGCCTGGAGGATACAAAGCAAAGCATACTATTGTTACTATGTGCACACATGTAAGCTATTTTGTGGAACCCCAAGAGGTGAATAGTGGTTGTGGAAGCTCGTCGTTTGCACACATATCATGCACGACCAACCCAATGGTATCTAGTTGTGTACATAGTGGTGTCCCTCCCCATAAGGTCGGGGGTTTGAGTCATGCACTGGACAATGGTGTAGACTTATGAGTAGGATTAGATGGGTGTGTGTGTTTGCCATTCTTAAAAGAATGAAAAAAAGGTGACCCACGGGACCTTGTGTGTGACAGAGCTTCCACGATACCACATGTGATGTTCCACAGATCCTATATCTACTATATAATAAAAAAATCTTCAATACCACGTGTCATCCTCACATTCATTCTCATCCAAATTTTCCCGTTTCTCTCTCCTATTAAATACCAACCCTATCTCCTATTAAACACTAATGATTTAAAAATATTAAATATATATAGATACATATCGAAATTATAAATCTTTTTCTTTTAAACTTAATATATTATAATAAGATTTCAATTATATATTATATTAAAATATAATTTTATAATAAAAGTTTCATTATTTCTTATACGTTTAAACGTATGCTTAAAAAATATAATAATAGTTATATACGAAGTTATTAATTATATCACTTTAAGACATCCCGTGTCGATTCACATATCAGAATACTTATACAATAACATCTTTTTGTCAATTCACATATCAGAATAGATACAACTTGCCTTAAGTGAAAAAATGAATGACAGGTCATCTCTGCTCAAGTGGTCCTGTTGATGGAAAAACGATATGAGAAAGTTTGATCGTTTCCGAGGGGCTAACATGATCCAAAAAAAAATTGATTTTAACACGTTCATACCTGTGCGTAAATGAGCTGATTTAGCTCACTAAGTGATGGGGACCTTGCCAGCATACATGCCTGAAGAATGTACAAAATTAAAAAAGAAATACCTACCTGCACTATTCAGATTATAATAAAACCACAACCTACTAATGAGGGCCAAAATAGTCATATCAGTTGATGGAAGAAAACATTATTGTTATAAAATATATCTAAACTTTGTCGGTTGATTACCGTTATTTTTTATCTCCAATTATCAAACGGGTAAAAGTTGAAAGAAAGAAAGAAAAAAAACTAGTAGGGAAATGTGTCAAATATGCTGATAAATGATGTCCGCATCTACACGCAACTGGCCCATTTCCCCCCTCCAGTTTGGCATATGAAAACGGTAGCATAGACAGGGTCACCATGAACACATGGAGTTGAGCAATACATCACCTTCACACCTTCTGGAAAACAAAAGCATGCTAAATCTGCTAAGGGCATAGATAACCTATTCCCTGGAGGGTACTTGAAAAGTATCTGGATGTAATAAGAAAATAAAGAATGAGAAACAGTGTTTTATATCAATAATATAGCTAATGCATTACGCATTAAAGATTCGGTCATTAGCATATAATATAAGTCCTGACACTTTTAGTTATGTTATGGACCTTATGATACTATAATCTTTACCATCAAAGAAATTGCAGAAAATTATCTTCATTCCAAAATTATAGACATACTTTCCTTATATGAAAAAGCATTCATAAAAAGATGTTATCCCCAACTAGAATAGTAGAAAATGGAACAAATGGGCCATAGCTTCATATACCAGTCACAATTTATAATTGCAAAAACTGCAGACCTGAGGTTCCATCATCACAACAGGAGGTGATCGAAAATGCATGATTTTAATCTCTGCTTTGTCAGCTTTCGCCTCCCATTTTTTCCTTTTAGCAAATGCATCCTCCACAGGACTCGAGATTAGCATTTGGATGGATACCCGCAATAAGAAAGTGTTCAAAAAGAGCGGTTGTATCTTGATACTTTGTGGTATCCTACACCCACCATCTTCATGTAAGATCAAATTAAAACATTCAAATTACATAGTAGTAGGCCAATAACTATGATATATTACCGTAGAGGACTTTGACTGAAACTGACACCATTGGCGTTTCTGATTAGCTAAAATCTCTGGATTGAAGAATGCCTGATCCTGACCACTACCCCAGTTCAAAGCCCTTTGCATATGAGTCTTGAATCTTTGAAAACCATTAGTTTGATTATCTGATGAGGTCACGAATTCACTTCTACTACGTCTATGGCCGCTACCTACAGTTGTCATTCTTGGAGCACTTGAAGATTCACTATTATGTGACCAATGACTCTATTTGTTACCTCAGAAACATGATTTATGCAGCTGATTGGCAGGTTAAGTTCTAACCTAGAAATATATGATTATTAATAGACAATCAAGACCTCAATATATGGCCTTCAATCTTCTACACCAATATTCACCAAATTAGAAGAGCCTGATCTCAAATGAAACAAATCATTCAGGAATCCTGTTTGATCATTGATTATACTTAAACACGTTAAGAAACTTGAATCATACTGCCCCAAATTGCAACAACACATGGAGAATAACATGTCTCCACAAACCAAAATCCTGAAAACGTGCAATCAAATAATAAATCTTAACAATCAATAATGCAAAAAACAGATATCTGGATTCGCACAAAACATTAAGGAAAACAAAAGGGCGTATACGCGAATGAATGAATGAATTGATCTCAGAAAAGGGGAAATTAGAAGGCAGAGATTGACCTTATGCACCCGTGAGGACGAACATGAAGTGTGTTTGTAGAGTATTTTGTTGATGAGATTACTAGGGTTTTTTCGTAATGTTGCGAGATTCGAATGGATAGAAAGTTGACGATTGATGATGAACAGGAATTGCGCCTCGTAAAACTTGATTCAGGCAGCCAAACAAATAAAATGGCGCAATGTATAATATGCATGCATATTAAAAATATAAAAAAAAAAAAATAAAAAAAAAAAACAGGGGCGATGTGGATCATCATGCCTGAATTTTATGTTGGATTGTTTATAATTAATTACATCAAGAATTTTTTAATTTTTTTTAAGAAGAGTTATCAATTTATATTGTTCCATGTAAGGGGCATGAGGTATTTCGGTTTTGAGTTGGGATTATGACTTCTTTCATATGGACAATGATAAATGGAAACTTAAAAGAAAGAGGTATACCCGTGTGAGTCGGGTACAATAGATATTTCACATGGTACAAGTTCTCCATTTCATCATGACGTGAGAAATCCCATGCCAAGTAAGGTTGTGTTTGGCGCACTAGCTGAAAAGCTAGCTGCTAGCTGATAAGCTAGCTGCTAGCTTATAAGCTAGCTGCTAGCTGATAAAATATAAGCTAGCTTATAAGCTAGTAGCGTTTGGTTAAAACTAGTTGATAAACTAGCTAAAAAATGTAAAATGTCATTAAAGTACATGTATATAAATAAATTAAAATTTAAAAGTGGAAATATGTATAAGTTAGGAAAGGGTAAAACTGGAATTATTATAAAAGCTAGTTGAAAAGCTACTTCAACTAGCTTTTTAAAAGCTAGCTTATAAGCTAGCTTTTTGACATTACCAAACGGGGCTTTTTAAAAAAGCTCAGCTTATGGCGCGCCAAACACACCCTAAGTCATGTAACCATTCACGCTCGGAAGAGGGGAGGGTGTTTCATGACGTGGGTGGTCTCACCCCACCAACCCATACCGGTATACCCTATGAACTAATAATGAGCTTTTTTTAATTTTT
>JBCNJP010000014.1:25516231-25538284 GCA_039602395.1 Deinandra increscens subsp. villosa | reverse complement strand
GTTACAATCATTATGATTTGAAAGAACCGATCGATAACTTGCAAAATAGATTACCAGATTTGGGGATGTGATGATAACTTGTTTCTCCAAAAGTACAGCAGCAAGCAATATTAAAACCTGAAAATAGTTCTATTATTATATTCCCACCTCATAACCAAAACCACCATATGTAACAGTTATAATTTAGATGCTAATAAGCTTATAGTTCTATAATAAGTTTCTTTCATACCATAAAATATGAGGATGGAACTTATGATTACAGAAATATAGTAAGCACAGATACTGAATATCCACCCAATGGAAATAATACAAGAATAACATTTACATTTTGAACGGAAAGAGCTCTGCAAACTGTTATGGTTGTCCAATTTGATAGCGAGACGGCTTCCTCAATTGCAGCAAGCTTGAATTTGACCTAGTAAAACATTACAAGTCAGCAAGAGTGCAGCCTAGAGGGGGCAATTCAACCCATTAACTTATGAAGGGATCAATTCAGGTTATGGAGCGGATAAGTCAAATAACTAATAAAAAGAAACTGGTCAAACAGGTTGCAAGTCGAACAAAGTGTGTATTTTTAGATCATCTCATAAAAAATAAAAAAGATATTTTAAAGCAATCTAACAATTTTGAAGAGAAAAAAATGTTAAACGCTTCCTTTTACCCAACCCACCCATTTTGACATATCTAATGAATCCTAACAGTTCATTAGCAAGGTAATTTACCTTATCAGGAATCATTGACATATCAGCATTAGGATCTTCTCCAAAAGCAAAAGCAATCCTATAATATTCAATAGCAGGTAGATGCTCGAGTGGCTTGAAATGCACTTTACCTCCATATAATGGAACGGGCAAAGCATGATAACCGCAAACAATCTGTAGCAAATCATTTTTATTTTCCTGTCAAGACCAGACACTTAACAAAATTAGTTATCAATTATGAAAAAACTCAATAACTTGTAAGGAAGGAAAGTCAACATACCTTAGCCCATTCAATAATCATATTATTAGTAACATATCTATCACTGCAAGAAAGTACTCCATCTTCATCTTCTGTTACAACACCTCTCACTGAACTGGTTAAAGACAAGAATATGGTTCTTAATAACTCAAACGTAATAATATGCCCCATAATCAACTTATTTGCTGTAACAGAATTCTACATACCTACACGGGCATTTCAATTTGATTTGTTGGACTATAACCTATGACTAGCAAAATGGGAGGGCCAGGGGTCGGGTAACAGGCCAAGATGGATAATTTTGTACAGGGTATATCATAACGACCCAAGTCGGGCTGGGTTGACCCAAAACACTTTATGCCCATAAGTTTACTTTTTTTGTAAATAATTACTGTGTTAAACATGCTAACAATTAATATGGTATTTAACAAATGAAAAAAGAAAAAAAAAAGATAATAACCCATAATCAATTTCTATGGTTCAACATAATATAAATGCATAAATGAACATTTCAATTAGCTTTGTTGTACTAGAACTTATGAGTAACAAAATAGGCAGGTTTTGTTTTGTTGTGGGGTTCAAAATGATTAATTTTGTAAGGGACGAGACAGAACAAGTCAGGTCGATCTAAAACGTCTTTGAATCCGTAATCGTTGCATCTTTTTTTTTTATAAATAACAAGTATTAGAAATTACTAAAAGTTAAATTATTCTTAATAAAAAGATTTGTTTGTATCAATTAGCTGGCTCATTAAGTGACTTCCAACCCAATGGCCTATCTCATTTATAGCTATTTTTATCTGACCCATTAATGATAAACCAAACACAAAGAAAATCCATACAATCAAAATTCTTCACCTGAATAGTGGTCCAGAACTTCGAACTCGTTCTAGTGATCCCTTTACGGGAGAACATGCCTCAATACTCGCCTTGCGTATGCTATCATGATCACCATGCATTTTTCCAAAATACTCCCGTCTATTGTCTGATGCATCACAACTATAATCATAAGGAGATCTGGGTTTCATTTTTGAAGGTGAATTTGGTGACCTTGGTGAATTTAGCCTGTCATCTATAACTCCCGGAGCAACAGAAATGGCTAGTGTGCCATCAACAGGTATTGCAGAATCCATCCATGACCGTTGCTGACGTGGACTTCTAGCAGATTCGTCCTCCTGATTATTTACTTTGGGTGATGAAGGGACGTGATCAAGACCCACTTCACTAACAAACTGTGTTATTCGATTGAGACGCTCTTGTGCAACAATACTGCATCAAGTACATGCATATTATGGGGTGGTAGTGAAAATTCAACATCCATTCTAGAGGTGGCAAAATGGTCAAGTTTGCAATGGGTCAAAACAGATAACTATTTGGTAAAAGTGAAAGTTTTGCTCAAAGTGATTTTTTTGTTTTATGGATTAATAGTGCATCAAATAGAATCTAAAAAATATTGTTTCACTAATATAAGTTTTTTCTAATCATATTTGGTAGTCTAGTTATTATAAAAAAAAATTAAAGAATTTTCTAATAATATAATTGATAAATAATAAACAGTTTAAGGATTATATAAACTAATTTTACAAGTTATAATAATTCAACAGTAGGATTTATGCAATCATGTTTGACAAACTAATTATTTATAAAAGATTAAAAATATTAAAATTACTTTTAATAATAAGCAGTTCAAGACTATTTTATCAAAATTATTCAACCCATTTGACTAGCTTCCTTTCAAACTGATTTTTTTCATCTACCCGCTAAAAATAGACATAGCCCGAATCGACCCATTCATGGGTTGAAATTGACACCTCTAATGTTTTTTATAAGAAGTTGGTGAAAGACTAGCCCGTTTAAGATCTCATAATGTAGTTCAAACAAGGGAACTCGTGTTAGTAGACAGTAACAACGAGGTGCAGTAATTAAAAAGCGACTGCCACGTCCTGGTGCTCTTCGAAGGGATGATGCAACACCCAGCATCCCTGGTGGTCTCTGAACAAATTCTTGTGTTTGTAGGCAAACACCATAAAGAGTTGCATTATCTGCCGCCTGGAGGATACAAAGCAAAGCATACTATTGTTACTATGTGCACACATGTAAGCTATTTTGTGGAACCCCAAGAGGTGAATAGTGGTTGTGGAAGCTCGTCGTTTGCACACATATCATGCACGACCAACCCAATGGTATCTAGTTGTGTACATAGTGGTGTCCCTCCCCATAAGGTCGGGGGTTTGAGTCATGCACTGGACAATGGTGTAGACTTATGAGTAGGATTAGATGGGTGTGTGTGTTTGCCATTCTTAAAAGAATGAAAAAAAGGTGACCCACGGGACCTTGTGTGTACAGCTTCCACGATACCACATGTGATGTTCCACAGATCCTATATCTACTATATAATAAAAAAATCTTCAATACCACGTGTCATCCTCACATTCATTCTCATCCAAATTTTCCCGTTTCTCTCTCCTATTAAATACCAACCCTATCTCCTATTAAACACTAATGATTTAAAAATATTAAATATATATAGATACATATCGAAATTATAAATCTTTTTCTTTTAAACTTAATATATTATAATAAGATTTCAATTATATATTATATTAAAATATAATTTTATAATAAAAGTTTCATTATTTCTTATACGTTTAAACGTATGCTTAAAAAATATAATAATAGTTATATACGAAGTTATTAATTATATCACTTTAAGACATCCCGTGTCGATTCACATATCAGAATACTTATACAATAACATCTTTTTGTCAATTCACATATCAGAATAGATACAACTTGCCTTAAGTGAAAAAATGAATGACAGGTCATCTCTGCTCAAGTGGTCCTGTTGATGGAAAAACGATATGAGAAAGTTTGATCGTTTCCGAGGGGCTAACATGATCCAAAAAAAAATTGATTTTAACACGTTCATACCTGTGCGTAAATGAGCTGATTTAGCTCACTAAGTGATGGGGACCTTGCCAGCATACATGCCTGAAGAATGTACAAAATTAAAAAAGAAATACCTACCTGCACTATTCAGATTATAATAAAACCACAACCTACTAATGAGGGCCAAAATAGTCATATCAGTTGATGGAAGAAAACATTATTGTTATAAAATATATCTAAACTTTGTCGGTTGATTACCGTTATTTTTTATCTCCAATTATCAAACGGGTAAAAGTTGAAAGAAAGAAAGAAAAAAAACTAGTAGGGAAATGTGTCAAATATGCTGATAAATGATGTCCGCATCTACACACAACTGGCCCATTTCCCCCCTCCAGTTTGGCATATGAAAACGGTAGCATAGACAGGGTCACCATGAACACATGGAGTTGAGCAATACATCACCTTCACACCTTCTGGAAAACAAAAGCATGCTAAATCTGCTAAGGGCATAGATAACCTATTCCCTGGAGGGTACTTGAAAAGTATCTGGATGTAATAAGAAAATAACGAATGAGAAAGGGTATTTTATGTCAATAATATAGCTAATGCATTACGCCTCAAAGATTCAGCTCATTAGCATATAATATAAGTCCTGACACTTTTAAGTTATGTTATGGACCTTATGGTACTATAACCTTTACCATCAAAGAAATTGCAGAAAATTATCTTCATTCCAAAATTATAGACATACTTTCCTTATATGAAAAAGCATTCATAAAAAGATGTTATCCCCAACTAGAATAGTAGAAAATGGAACAAATGGGCCATAGTTCATAATTTCATATACCAGTCACAATTTATAATTGCAAAAACTGCAGACCTGAGGTTCCATCATCACAACAGGAGGTGATCGAAAATGCATGATTTTAATCTCTGCTTTGTCAGCTTTCGCCTCCCATTTCTTCCTTTTAGCAAATGCATCCTCCACGGACTCAAGATTAGCATTTGGATGTATACCCGCAATAAGAAAGTGTTCAAAAAGAGCGGTTGTATCTTGATACTTTGTGGCATCCTACACCCACCATCTTCATGTAAGATCAAATTAAAACATTCAAATTACATAGTAGTAGGCCAATAACTATGATATATTACCGTAGAGGACTTTGACTGAAACTGACACCATTGGCGTTTCTGATTAGCTAAAATCTCCGGATTGAAGAATGCCTGATCCTGACCACTACCCCAGTTCAAAGCCCTTTGCATATGAGTCTTGAATCTTTGAAAACCATTAGTTTGATTATCTGATGAGGTCACGAATTCACTTCTACTACGTCTATGGCCGCTACCTACAGTTGTCATTCTTGTAGCACTTGAAGATTCACTATTATGTGACCAATGACTCTATTTGTTACCTCAGAAACATGATTTATGCAGCTGATTGGCAGGTTAAGTTCTAACCTAGAAATATATGATTATTAATAGACAATCAAGACCTCAATATATGGCCTTCAATCTTCTACACCAATATTCACCAAATTAGAAGAGCCTGATCTCAAATGAAACAAATCATTCAGGAATCCTGTTTGATCATTGATTATACTTAAACACGTTAAGAAACTTGAATCATACTGCCCCAAATTGCAACAACACATGGAGAATAACATGTCTCCAAAAACCAAAATCCTGAAAACGTGCAATCAAATAATAAATCTTAACAATCAATAATGCAAAAAACAGATATCTGGATTCGCACAAAAAATTAAGGAAAACAAAAGGGCGTATACGCGAATGAATGAATGAATTGATCTCAGAAAAGGGGAAATTAGAAGGCAGAGATTGACCTTATGCACCCGTGAGGACGAACATGAAGTGTGTTTGTAGAGTATTTTGTTGATGAGATTACTAGGGTTTTTTCGTAATGTTGCGAGATTCGAATGGATAGAAAGTTGACGATTGATGATGAACAGGAATTGCGCCTCGTAAAACTTGATTCAGGCAGCCAAACAAATAAAATGGCGCAATGTATAATATGCATGCATATTAAAAAAAAAAAAAAAAAAAATTAAAAAAAAAACAGGGGCGATGTGGATCATCATTCCTGAATTTTGTGTTGGATTGTTATTTACATCAAGAATTTTTAATTTTTTTTTAAGAAGAGTTATCAATTTATATTGTTCCATGTAAGGGGCATAAGGTATTTCGGTTTTGAGTTGGGATTATGACTTCTTTCATATGGACAATGATAAATGGAAACTTAAAAGAAAGAGCCGTGTGAGTCGGGTACAATAGATATTTCACATGGTACAAGTTCTCCATTTATCATGACGTGAGAAATCCCATGCCAAGTAAGGTTGTGTTTGGCGCACTAGCTGAAAAGCTAGCTGCTAGCTGATAAGCTAGCTGCTAGCTTATAAGCTAGCTGCTAGCTGATAAAATATAAGCTAGCTTATAAGCTAGTAGCGTTTGGTTAAAACTAGTTGATAAACTAGCTAAAAAATGTAAAATGTCATTAAAGTACATGTATATAAATAAATTAAAATTTAAAAGTGGAAATATGTATAAGTTAGGAAAGGGTAAAACTGGAATTATTATAAAAGCTAGTTGAA
This sequence comes from Deinandra increscens subsp. villosa, assembly GCA_039602395.1. Classification (NCBI taxonomy): domain Eukaryota; kingdom Viridiplantae; phylum Streptophyta; class Magnoliopsida; order Asterales; family Asteraceae; genus Deinandra; species Deinandra increscens. The sequence goes on along the minus strand of JBCNJP010000014.1, from coordinate 25,531,830 downwards.
AAGCTACTTCAACTAGCTTTTTAAAAGCTAGCTTATAAGCTAGCTTTTTGACATTACCAAACGGGGCTTTTTAAAAAAGCTAGCTTATGGCGCGCCAAACACACCCTAAGTCATGTAACCATTCACGCTCGGAAGAGGGGAGGGTGTTTCATGACGTGGGTGGTCTCACCCCACCAACCCATACCGGTATACCCTATGAACTAATAATGAGCTTTTTTTAATTTTTTTTTTTTTTGAACAGCAAAAGGAGAAATATATTACTACCACCTCTAGCAAGAAGCTAGAGGAAAAAAATTACATGTGGAATAGTAAAGTTTACATTACAACCAAAACAACGGATCACGTTTCCAAAGCGACCAATCTAGATCATTAAGTTTAGCTCGTTTAGATATCCAGAGGTAGCTGTTGGATTTGATTTCTTCAAACAATCTGCCCGGGTGAGTGTTTCGACCCTCAAATTCTTTCCCATTCCTTGCTTTCCAGAGTTCCCAAACCGTAGCCGCAATGATTGCTTTTAGGGTTTTGCTAAGATGAGAGGAAGGGCCGAGAATTGAGGCTTGGTTGTAGGCTTGAATTATGGAAACAGGATGGGTAATGTGATGAGAAGTCCAGGAGGCCACCTGTTCCCAAGTTTTGGAGGCGAAGGGACAATCAAAAAGGAGATGGTTTGTGGATTCTGTAATGGCAGAACACCAGGAGCAGGAAGAAGATTGTAAGGTGATGCCGCGCTTTTGAAGCTCCGATTTGGCGGGAATTCTGTTTAGCGCCGCTTTCCAGACGAAGATGTCAACTTTTTTGGGAACCCAATTTGACCAATGATGTTTGAAAGGGAAATCTCCCCAAGAGTGTTCCAGCCTTTGACGAATATTGCTTGTGGAGAAGAGGAGGCTGTTACACCCGAGCCAGGCCCAACGGTCTCTATCTTGAGAGGGTGTGAAGGATTGGAGGAGGGAGGATAACTGGGACAAAGAGTTTAATTCAGAGGCGGTGGAGGGGTGAGTTTTCCAGTTCCATGATGTGGCTGCCAAGGTAGAAGTGGAGGTAGTAACCACCCTTTCGTTTACGATGCATGATTTGGATTTTTCTAGACGATATAGATCCGGGAATGATGATTTCAGGTTGGTGTGGGTTAACCAAGTGTCATGCCAGAACAAGACAGAGGAATGTAACCCTGGTGATACTTTGGCGTCGTCCCAGAAGTGGATTTCTTCGGTCGCGAGGTCAGAGAATACCTTAGTGATCGGTTTCCAGTAACCGGAGATGGATTTACGGAGAGGGAGGGTGTCGTGAATTCTGTTAGAGGAGTGGATGGCATTGATGACTGAAACCCAAAGTGCCGACTGGTCCGTTTTGTAACGCCATCCCCATTTGGATAGGAGAGCTAGGTTGGCCGCTCTAAGGCTTCCAATACCAAGCCCCCCATTGATTTTTGGAGCGGTGATTCTTTTCCACGCAATCCACGGGATTTTGGATTGGGACGCCGTGGTCCCCCAGAAGAAATTCTTACGGATGCGTTCGAGTTCAAGGATGATGCACGAGGGGGCACGAAAAAGTGAGAGGAAATAAGTTGGGAGGGACCCAAGGACAGATTTGATCAGAACCGCCTTCCCTCCTTGAGAGAGAACAGAGGATTTCCAACCGTTTAAACGGGATTTGAATTTTTGTATGATAGGTTCCCAATGTTTTCTGAGTCTCATGTTTGCACCAATTGGAATACCTAGATAGGTGAAAGGCAAAATGTCCACTTTGCATTGAAGGATTGTGGCCATGGATCTCAATTGTTGTGATTCCACCCCAATTCCAAAGAGACGACATTTTTCGAAGTTAATTTTCAAACCGGAGGAGGCATGAAAGCATCTGAGAAATCGAGCAAGGTATCGGCAGTTCGATTCGCGCCATTCCCCTATGAAGATGACATCGTCAGCGTAAAGAAGGTGAGAAAGGGGTGGGCCTGTGCCTGGGAGTTGAATGCCCTTGAATATTCCTGATTGGATGGCATTTGTAGTTGCGACATGTAGTGCTTCCATGGCAATGATGAAGAGGAATGGAGAGAGAGGGTCGCCCTGTTTTACCCCTCTTTTGATTTGAAATTCACGTGTAGGGGAACCGTTGATAAGGACAGATGTTTTGGAAGAAGATAGACATCCCTGGATCCATGTTCTCCATTTGAGAGGGAAGTTCATCTGAGAAAGGATGGAGTCAAGGAAGTTCCAGTTCAAGCTGTCGAAAGCTTTCTCGAAGTCCACCTTGAATAGCATGGCTTTGTTTTTTTTGTTTTTGAGCCAAGCGATGGTTTCGTTCAACATGAGTGGACCGTCAAGAATTGACCTGTCTCCGACGTAGGCCGACTGAGTATTGCTGATGATGGATGCCATCACTGCTTTGAGACGGATGGCAAGGACTTTTGAAATGATTTTGTAAATGCACCCAATGAGACAGATTGGACGAAAATGAGATAGTAAGAGTGGGTCTTTTTTCTTTGGGATGAGGGCAATGAAGGAGGAGTTACAACCAGAACTGATTTTTCCCGTAGAGTGGAAATCTTGCAGAATATCAAGGAGGTGAGGTCCGATTAGATCCCAATGATTTTTGATGAATTTGAAATTAAAGCCGTCTGGACCCGGGGACTTATCAGAGCCACAGGACCAAACAGCAGTTTTGATTTCTTGCATTGAAAATTGGGAGATCAAGGATGTCGAGTCGGTAGAGGAAAGTTTTTTGAAGTTGTTTGAAAGGAAAGATGGTCTGTTTGCTATCGGTTCGTCAAACTTTGATGAAAAGAATTGGAGCGCTCGTTCCTTGAGGGCATCGGGAGATGTGATCCAGTTTCCATTATGAAGTATTCCGTTGATTCTGTTTCTTGCAATGCGGCTGCGTATGAGACCATGGAAATAGGAAGTGTTTTCATCACCGTCAATCATCCATTTGATCCTTGATTTTTGAGCAAGATCTTGAGATTTTTTTGCATTTAGTTCCTTTGCTTTCTTGATGTATTCTTGCCTGAGAGATAGTTCTGAAGCTGTGAGGCCTAACACTTCGGCTTTGAGTTCAAGGCCATCAATTGTGTCCCTAATAATCTTCATATCATGATCTTCAGAGTTACGGAAGTTGATATTCCAGATTTTTAGAGCCAGTTTCACCGATTTTAGCTTGAGTTGCAATTTTCTGTCCGACTTTGTGTTTTGGAGGCATGTTGTTTGAGAAAAGGCTCTCGTTACTGTATTGAAGTATCCTGGCCGACTGAACCACGAGTTGTAAAATCTGAAAGCTGATGGGCCAAAATCCGGAACATTAGTAATCAAAATCAGCGGACAGTGGTCAGAATGCACCCTTGGTAGTGCCGAGAGAGATGCATTTGGCCACATCCGCATAAAGGAGTTTGTAACAATGACCCGATCAATTTTACTAAATTTATCTCCTCTGTCTGACATGTACGTGAATTTTCTCCCCCCCATGTTGTATTCCCTTAAACCCGAGTTAGAAATGAAGTTATTGAAGTTTGATGCATTGACAGGACAAAAATCAGAGTTTAATCTTTCATGTGGAAATCTAACCTCATTGAAGTCACCGAGGAGAATCGCGGGAATGGTTGGATGTTCGGCCAGTTTGAGACTCAGTTCAGACCATAAGGCAACCTTGGAAGAGGATTCGTGGGGACCATAAATGTTAAAGATGAGGATTTCTTGTTGTGAACCTACAAGAAAACCTTTGACGAGCAGGAAGAATCTTGATTTATGAGAGGATGTTTTTTGAAATGTTCCGGGGTCCCATATGGAAATGAGACCACCTGATCTGCCCGTTGCATCGCAAATCTCAATTTCATAGGGTAGTCTGCCCCAGAAAGAACCCGGATTGATTGCATTTGAATTCTGGAACTGTGTTTCTTGTATTGCCACGAATGATATCTTGTGAGTGAACTTCATTGATTTAACCCATTCTCGTTTATCGGTGTTCCCGATTCCTCTTAAATTTGTGGATAGGAAATTCATTGAGAACATGGGTGATTCACGAGTTTTGGGACGATGTTGTTGATTAGATCCTCATGACCCTCCACGATGAATCCCACTTTGTGTCCGACCTCCAATGTTTTTGACAGTTCCTCATTGAGGGGAGTTGGGGTCGAATTTTTATCAACCGGTGCACTAGAGGAAACGTGGCGGGGTCTGTTATTGAAATCAACGGTTGTTGATGTTTTGTTTTTGTGTTTGTGCTTACCGAATCCTCCAAAATAGAAGTGTCGAAGATTGTTGCTCAGTCTCAGTGGTGGAATGGAGGCTTTATTTGTGTTGTACATTTGTCGATTTTTTGATCGGGAATATGTTTTTAGAGGCAGAGGATTTGACGGTTTGGAGGGGAGGTCAGGTATATGAAGTAGTGGGTTTTTGAGAAAGTTGATGGGAGATTTCGGCTGGTGAAGAGGCTGGGAACGGGTAGAGGATGATGGGGATAATTGGGCTTCTTGAAAAAAATTGGTGTTGGGCTTGGGTTTGTTGGTAAAAGGGAGTTGGGCCGGTAGGGTGTTCTTTAATTGGGCTGAGGGAGGGTCTTTTGGGCTTGAAGCTGTGAGATTAGGGTTAAAAGGTGGGGTATCGCTGGCTACTGTTGACCCAGGGCTAGAAAATAGGTTACTTTCAGAAGTTTCAGGTACTGTAGTTGGAGAAAAAGGAAAAAGGGGAAGGTTTGGTGAATCGGCTGGGAGGTACAGTTCACGATGGGTGCAGGGAGACATTGGGGAGGAAAGGTTGACATTTGAAGGAGATTTTGACAGGTTGGTCTCTTTTTCGCAGTTATTTGCAGGTGGGTCAGGTGTCAGAATACCATTTCCCGAAATTGTTTCCGCCGGATATGTGTTAGTCGGAAAAAGATTTTCCGGCGCCGGAGATTCTGATCTATTCCGGTAGACTACTTCGTCCTCCCCGAAATCATCTCCATCATCGAATAGGGAAGCAAGAGAGTCAGAGTCAAATTTTTCATCATCGGAGGGGCAGGAAGATGCGGGTTTGATCACCGGCGGTGACCAGCTCACACTGTTTTCGCAGACCCATACTCGAAACCGCTTATGGTTCCACACGAGGGAGATTTCCTCTTCAATTCGTTCTATTTTTTCTGTTAAAACATAGCAAATTCCTGTTGTTACATCGTAATTTTGCCAGCTGAAGTCTGATGATTCAATTACTGATCCAAATTTCCGACCGATTGCATCGAATGTGTCGACGTCCCGCAGATGAAAAGGAACACCCCTGATTGTGAGTTGTGCGATTCGATCATTGCTAAGGTGTTGATCTTCCCATATTTGGAGGTTTTTGAAGATTTTTGACCAAGTGGGTTTGTGATTTGACAAAAAATCTTTGGTTTCAACAGAGGATTTGAATGTGAGGATCAAGGATAAACCCCCGATATAGTGTGTTACCAGGTTTGTGTGGCCATCTTCAAACAGGATGGTGTCTGCGTTATACAAGTGATGGATGTCGAGAGCCACCCCAATGAGTGCCTCTTTTTTCCATCCTGCAGGAATGAGAGGGGGGGTGTTGGGTATTGAAACTTCCATTGGAGGTTTGATGCTGGGGAGAGTTTTGGTTCCTGAAGTGGCATCTCTGTAAGAGATAGGTATAGTGGGGAGGTTCATGAAATTGATAAAATTGGGAGGGGGTGGCCGAGGGTGATATTTGGCAGTTGCGGGTGGTGGTGGTGGTGGAGGGTGTTGGAGTCGTGTGTGAGTTGTGTGCTGTAATGGATCCGCAATACGGTGGGTGAAGGTTGGCCGTGTTGGGTGAAGGTTGTTTCTGGTATGGGTGGGTTGGTTGGGAGGGTGTTTAGATAGCAGTGATATGTGCTTTGTTGCACCGAGGCTTACCCTGTTAAGCCTGTCTATCATGGCATCACAATTTTTTACTCCATCGAACCTTACAAATCCGAAGGTATTACCTCTGCAATCTTTCTTTCTTGGGACATAGGCATCTCTCATTCCTCCAATGAAGCAGAGTTTTCTCCACAGGGTGTCGGTAGTGCAGTCCTCCGGGAGGCTGGTAAGGAGGAAGGAAGTGGTGTTGTTGGGAGGGTAGGGCTGATGGGGTTGGGGGTGCAGTGGTTGCTTACCGGTTTTCCTGAGTCTTCTTCCGGCCGTCGTCCAGCCATCGTCTGCGATCTCCTGGTTGCTTCCTTCTCCAATCTCTCTCACATACTCACTCTCTCTCACACACTCTTTCTCTCTCATCTCTCCAGAGTATTCTAATTATAAAAATGCTTACATAAAAATGCTTATTATTATGTCGAGTCAAATAATTGTTAAAATCTAGTGTTGTTTCACATAATTGATATGCGTGCTGAGGAAAATCTTATTAAAATCCTTATCTCGAATAGAAAATGAAATTTGTATGATTCGTATAAACCTATACGGGTTGTATGACTTTCACATATACGACTCGTATTGCCCTATACGAATCGTATACAAAGGAAAAATACAACTCATATAAGTATATACGACTCATATTTCAATCTATTGAACGATGTGTTACGAACTCCAGTCTGTATCTATATACATATACTTATATGACTCTTGTTGCTCGTAATGTTGATAAAAAAAGAGTTATAAAACTCGTATTAGGTCTGGCGGTATACCCGCGTAAAACATTGCGTGATGGCCTATGTGGCTCATCTTCACGGTGTGGAACCATCCCCATTAGGCATTTAGGCGTGATGTGTGGTGTGATGTTTGTTCGTGAATTTCCCCATGGAAGCTTTAGGCGTGAAGAGGAGAGAGAGTAGGGCTTGCTCAAATAAAATGATGACACACATGTTTTTTTAAAGGAAATTTGGATTTTAATAATACGAATTATCACTCATTGGCCAATAATAATACGAATTATCATGTTGGCATACAATAATACCAATTAACCAATCCTGTCTCTAGAATGATACACCGTCTGTTTTTGCTTAACGGTGTTAATCACTTGCACACGTGGAACCCTCCAAATCAAGCCACGTCAGCAAACTACAAGGCCACGTCAGGTTCCACGTGTGCAAGTGATTAACACCATTAAGCAGAAACAGACGGTGTATCATTCTAGAGACATGATTGGTTAATTGGTATTATTGTATGCCAACATGATAATTCGTATTATTATCGGCCAATGAGTGCTAATTCGTATTATTAAAATCCAATTTTCCTTTTTTTAATTATTATTTTTGTTTAAAATAAATAATATGTATATCCCTTGTGTGTGATGAATTAATGTGATCCAATCATCGTCATCGTGACACTCATCACACCATGTATACCACATGCCCTTATTGTTATAAGACGAAATAGTCATTAACTAAATGGACATGTATGATATTTTTAGTTTTCATTAAACCTATATAATATTTTCCAAGTTTAGAAGTCTATAATATTTCGGATATTCTGGATAATTAAAATTTATGATTTATGAAATTTTAAAGGTAAATTGAATTTAAATAATCCTAAGTTTCATCAATTGGTCAACATTATCCAAGTACCGAAATGCTTACTATTGAGCCCAACTTTTAACATATTTTCCTATAACGACCCCTGACTAATAGAAATTTAACGGCGTTAGTTTTTTTTTATCAAATTGAGATTATTGCCAATTTATGAAATTTTGGATTCTTTTTTATGAAACTTGAGATTATTGCCGACCAATTGATGAAACTTGTGATTATTTAAATCCAAATTTCATATAGAAAACTAACGTCATTAAGTCTATGTTCGTCAGATATCATTATAGAAAAATAAGCTAAAAGTTAAAACTCGAAACTATTTGAATCTAATTTGTCAATTTCAAAACATCATTATCCGAATTTATATTTTCAGATATCCAAATTTTTAGATACTTCGTATTTGGAATTTCAGATCTTCGGGGCTCGGTTTTAGATTAAAAAAAAAAAAAATCAAACACTTGGTGAGTTAATGAGTTAATGACTTTAACCGAGTGACTGGTGGTTTCCAAAGCGTGCGCGATACGGTTTCCTCAACTCAGTAACGAGTTAACGACTCGGTCACCGACGAAAGTCTGTAAACCCAGGTCGTACAAAAGTCGATCTTTCTTAGAACACAGCTAGGGTTTTTTCTTTTTTCTTCTTCATCTGGGGCGATTTATTTTATCCCTAGCGTTCTAAACTCGCCTATTGATTATTTTCATTTATCGAATTCAATCACTACTACTGAAACCCTAACAAAGGCTCACTCTTTGTTTGAAGTTATCGAAGAAATTTCTCGCAATTTTAATGAAATATTGCGATGGATCCGAACAATTTAGTACTGGAAATAAGTTCAGATGAAGACGGTGACTGGAATGATCATGTGAGAGGAGTTCCCGACGACGGCGACGGCGACGATTGCAATTGGTTTGCGGAACTTTTTGGTGAAGCGAAGGAGAATTACGGAGATGATTCCGAGGCGGTGGTGGTGGTGAGTGAGTCTGAAAAACCTGTGAAGAATTCGAATTCGAAATCGAAGTCGAAATTGAAATTGAAAGTGAAATTGAAATCGAAGTCTTCTGTAGTTGACGTGGATGATGATTGTGTAGTTCTTGATAAGGATCCGAACGCGCCGGTGCAAGTACGGAATGATGATTCTGGTAACGGCGACGATGATTCCGATGAGATAGTTGTTGTTGGTGAAAAAGGGCAGGTAATTAGAATATTAATATATTGATAGTTTTGAGTCTTTTGACATTACTTGTTTATTATTTTATTGTTAATTGTTATGTTATGAGGCACGTTTTTTGCAGGATATAGGTTTTGGCATTACATTCATGTATCATGTTGAATGATGAAATTTTACTTTAGGGTTTTTTCTGCTTGTTATGAATTTATGCCTATGAAGTTGTTTAGAAAGAAATTGCCTTTTTAAACTTAGTTAGGTGATCATAGTTACCAAAATCTGGGTTTTCTTTCTTTTTTTATTTATTTATATTTTTTTTAATTATCGTTGTTGGTGCTTCCAACATGTAGCTTTTAATAATGAACTAAATTGCAAAGAACATTTTGTTTGGATTTTTGTTAAAGATTTGTAGTTTTCTGTACATTGGCCTGTGGTCTTTCATGAGCTTGGTTGAAAAAGCGTGAGGGTTTAGGTCCCGAAAGCCAAGGCATGAGACGCGAGGCAAGAACTTCACACACCCAGGTGTGGACAAAAGCCTCACTTACGGGAGGCTCTGCTCTATGTTACAAAAGTTGCATATGTCTCGTCTCTTTTAAAATGTGCATGAGTCGCAGCCTCAAGACCTTGAGGTGTTTTTTTGATCGCCTTATACATTAGATCCCCTGTGTTAAATTTTTTGTTTGAAACTGCATGATTGAAGATAGATTTGGTACTTGTGGAGATGCAAGTTTTTAGTTTTTTTTTGTTTGTTTGTTTGTTTATTTGTGAGGTACTGAGGTTAGGGTTAGGGGTTGATGATTTATTCTATTATAATGTCATGGATTCAAGGTGTATAGAGATGAATCACCGAACTTTTTGTGTGGGAAAGGATCATGCTGGTTTTTATGAAACCTGAGCTAAGGTTGTAAAATGGACAAGTTGGTGAAATGGATTTAAAGTGGTTAAGGTCAACATGGAAAATTCGCAGGTTGTGTCAACCTGGGTCGGGTTGGTTTGGCATACTAAAACAAATATTGCTATTTAAACTATTACTAAGATAAGTTTTTTTTTTATTAAGCTAGTTTAGGAAGTATTAGTGTTTTGATTTATCATGGGCGAGTTTCAACCCCTTGAACCTGTCTTCTTTATAGCTAAATCTTCCATTTTTTCATCTTTGACCTATTGGCAACAAAGTACATCAAACTTGATCCCTGCTAGTAATAGAACACACCCAATTCTGAATGGCTTACTTTCTCCATCTACAATCTAGATACATAATTGCATGTGATCTGATTTGTTTAAGATGATTTCTGCATCAAATGATTACAGAAAAAACCATTGTTTAATTATTGCATACGATCTAAGGTCTTTTGTTTTTTACTCTTTTTGTAGGTTGCTTGTCGAGATTATCCCCATTCAAGGCACCTATGTATCAAGTTCCCCTTCTCCACCACCCCGAATGAAAGCCACTGTAACCAAGTAATCTTATTTCATTTAGTTTTGGGCCTTTTGTGACTGACTAACCCGTTGCAAACAAATTGCACAATTACCATTATATCATCATGCCTTTTTAATCTCTGTTTTTTTTTTCTTCAAATTTCAGTGCTATTGTTACGTCTGTGACTCGCTTGCTCCATGTCTCTACTGGGGAAATGGCACTGTAAGTACAGACCATTGCCATGCCACTGATAAAGACGAGTTTTGGATACAGAAGAGAAAAAACGCTAAAAATGGTTGTAAAATTGTCCAACCTGTAACTCAACTGACCCAGGCTGACCCGCAGACACCAGCACCGGCTTTGGCTCAACCCCAAAATCAGATTCCAAACCCGGACCTGATCCATGCATATCACACCTCAGCTCACTTGCAGTACCCAAACTTCTCCAGTCAATACAGAAACAACATACTTGCATCAAGAGCCAAAGTACATCCAGATTTGGCATCTCAATTTGTGCTTAGGGCTCACCAAAAGTATAACCTAGGCTCCAGGTTACACAGACCAGTATTTAAAAGACATGGTCCAGTTAGGGTTGGAACAACAGTTAACCAAACCCCATATGGCTCATTCAGGGGCAATTTTGGAAATCTCAGTCGCCAGCAAAACTACCTGGTCAATCGAATGCTTTCCAGGTCCAGCAAATCTTTAGGTTCCTTGCAACCCAATGCAGTCAATGGAATGCAACCAAGTAATTCTATGCATCATCCTTTTCTAAGTCCAACTAATACACCTCCATCTGTAAATCCTCAACCGTTGCTTCACCAATCTCAAGTCTCCAATCACTCGAACCCAAATTTCCAATCTCATGTAAATTCTAACCCATTTCCCAGCGCCATGCATTTCCAACAAGCTAATCTGCTCCCACCCTCGTCTTTCATACCCCAACCGCCATCCGGTCAGCCAAGTTATGCGGTGCAAGCTGAGCCAGTTTATCCTGTTCCTTCCAAAACCATTGTAGATAGCCCGGTAGTTCCTGCTTCGGATATCACCCAGAACTTTTCACAAGGAAATCAAGCTCAAGGTCCTATAGTGGATTCGGGTTTTGAAGATTATGGGTTCGATTCGCTTGCTGGCCAAGATTCAACTACACCTGGATCGACAAACAATTCATCTCTGGCGGCAGTGTCTGGTGGCTTAGCGGACTATCAGTATGATTGGATTTTTGATGACCAGCCTATCGAACCAGGGTTCACTGACTATTCATCTGATTCTGCTTACATAGACACAGGTCCAATTTTCAACTTCTAAGCCTTTGATTCCTGATGTTTTTTTTTTGCTTGGCAGAGAATGATGAAGCTTTAGCTTTCAACATTCTTGCTTTGTTGGATACTGAAGAAGGTTTTAATGGCTGGTCTATGCTACTTTTTGGTGATGTGTTTTTACCCATTTTCGGGTCATTTCTACTCGTAGATTTTTTTTTCTTTCCTTTTAATGTAATTTAGTTACCTCTTATGTAACCCGTGTTTTACTTTGATCCACCTAGCAGAACGAACAAATGTACAGATCTTTTATGGGACTTTGTCTTATCTCGTAGATGTGTTATTAATGGTTCCGGGTTTGACACACACAGGTGATGGTTTGGCCAGTGAAATTTTCTTTTCAGAAACTAGCTAGGCACTGCTAATAGCTTTTGAGCTTTTCATGAGCACTCACCTTAAAAACTCCTTCCGATAATGTCTATGGACCAACCTTTTATGGAAAGAAAACGCCTTACGTTATAAACTATTGATAAACAGAGTAAAAGGTTATTAATAAGTTGCTCTGCTTTCTACATGGATAATGTTTTTTAGGTTTCCATAGTGGTGAAATTAACGTCCATCCAAAAATTTGAGGATGTTTTTTGCTAAGTTTTGGATGGTTCTTGCATTTCTTACAAGTTGGGGACGATTTTCACAATTTTGGTAAACCCCAGGAACGTTTTTTTGGACATACTCTTAAAATATCAGTTTTTTAGACTTGACTCTTTTAAAATCCCAATCAATATCAAGCTTGAAAATCAGACGGACCATATGACTGTAAATTCAGAAGGGGGATGCATTGATAGATCGAACCTTGTATACGCTTGCTACAAGACCAATACCAAGAAACCGTTACAGATCACAATCACACAAGTTAACAAACTACTGTCGATAATATACATCGATCCAAACTGTAGCCACTAGAATTGACTACTTTATGGGGCATACAACAAGTTGGTTACTGCCTACATGATCACAATACAAGCAAATGCACAAGATGGGGTAGGCTTAACAAAGGAGGAACCGGACTTCATCTCTACTGGCTGCATTGGCTTCGCTTCACATACTTGGTGCCAGTTCCTGAGAAAAAAAAATGGCTTCAAACTTACCACAAGGGATCTACGATTATACGAAAAACTTGCCAATTGATACAAGGTCATTGTTTCATCAGAGCATTAACACAGCATTTTGGGTATTTGTCTAATGGTCGAGCATATTTTTTATGTTAGGGGTATGGATTTCTAACATGACATGGACCTGATACGAAATTTTCAGGGTTAGGTTTACTCTAAAAGAGTTCAGGTCATTCAAACCCACTAACATGTTTAGCTAAGCAAGTCGTGGTAGGGTAGATCTTCACCAATTTAACACGTTTATTTTCAAAAAATAAATTAAAATGTGGTTGTAACATAACTTACAAAGATAACAGAAATGAGCATTGTGTTTTATAGTGTTATTTTATATACCTTTATTTATGGATGTTAATTTGTAATTTTTAGAGTGTTATGCAAAAAATAAAACAAAAATCGGTTAAGCAAGCCGTGTTCGTATCAACCCATGAAAACTTCCACGATAACTGGGTTATTGTCTGTTCAGTGTTCTGGCTGGTGTCAAATTTCCAGAGTTCGAACCGCCAACCAGCAAACACAACCCATCCAACACCCGCTACTTTACAAACACATGAATCACAGTTACAGAATAACGCCATCACTTATTTGGACAAACAAGATTTATTTACTTTTTGTTTTCTTTTAAAGCCTTAAAGGTACAAGTGTTTTAGATGTTTGACTAAAAGTCAACACTTACACTACCCTATGCACCAATTTAAGATTTTACTCATTTTGGACAGAATGAACTAACTTTTTTGAAAATAGTATAAAAGGCTGTTAAATTCAAAATATTACTTGTGTATCATGTTGGTTGAGCAAAGGATTTCATTGTATTTGACATCAGCAAAAAGGTGGCAACCTTAATGAGAATTTCTAAAAGAGGAATCCTACTTCATTGGTGTGAAAAATAATATATATAGCCAGTTACAACTTAGATACATACCTCAGATGTAAAATCACTGCGGACATTTTAACCTTCTAAAGCATATGCCTGAACCTGTAACATATTTATTTAACTTTTACTTCCATTAGAAGAACATATATCAATTTCAGTAATAAAACGAAATTTGAAAGGAAAAGAAAATAGATCCAGCAAACACGAGCAAAGATGGCCTTATTTTTTAGGGGGGGGATTGCATATATCTCCCTACTTAGGGAAAAAAATGCATATTTCCCCAAAACATAAGTTTTTAATTCTAATGCATAATGTACAATGCTCTTTAAGCATGATATGGGGAAATATGCAATTTCTCAAGTTTAGAGGGGGAGATATGCAATTACACCTATTTTCTAGGCAAATCAGAAACTTATCATTGAAATATTCAGACAACCTGTATTACGGTTCTACCTCAACTGCTTGTGCTTCAGAAACTTGATCAGACCTGGTAGCATGAGCACCATCATACTGAAGAATTCTAAGCTTGCCTTCCTGCAAACATAAAGAATTATGTGTAAGACAGATTTTCAAAGTGGGAAAACTCTTTGCTAAGCAAATCATGCATAGGCAATGCGTTAATGGTTACAAGAACAACATTATTACAATAGTAAACTAAGTCTGAATAAAACAATATAGGAGGTCAGTATTAAGACTTTGAGATGTTTTCATCACACACAACCCATAATATAAAGCCGGCCAAGGGACATGCATACAGACCTTGGTCCCATAAACAAGACCTCCACCAGCAAGAGGATGAAAGCAAGCTACATTGACCTCATCTTCTGCACTTGGAAGCACACTCACAAGCTCCATATCGGAAACTCTATATACCTGCAATCCCAAAGTTCAAAAGGTGTAAATAACCATATAATTATGAAGAACATATAGAATGGATCTTTGGTTCAACAAACATAGAAGTTAGATACTGAACTTAAAAGACTATGTTTACAGGGTGCTGCCCTGTTAAATATTCAATTTACCTCTAGAACGGTGTAAATAGACGATGAGGTCTCCCCATTAATGACAATGCTTTTAAGAAGAGAACTGTGACGTCGACCGTATGCAAGCAATATGTGCTCGGAAGTGGGCGAGAACTGCAAAAAAAACAATGTACATAAACGTACTGGATAAATTATACATCTTATTTTTTTCCTTTTGTCTTTCTATTAAATTCCTTTTCATTTCTTTTTATGTTTCTTGTTGTAATCACTTCGAGTGTTATATTTCTTATCTTCTTGTTTATGACGTGTACATCTAATTTCTAATCTAACAAGTAACTTCTAGATCTTGATATCATCAAAAAGAACGCTATAAGGATTTGTGTGTATATAAACTTGTGATATACCAACAATAGGAATATTTGGCCAATGAAAGTTAAAATAAAAACTTAAAAGGCACTTACCTGGATGGATGTTAAACAATGAGCAGCTCTAATCGGCCTCGATATAAGTACCAAACCAAAACTACAAAATGTGATAATAACTTGAGATTGCAATAGAGAAAATATTGAGAAATTAGAGGTGGCTCTTTTGATCCCCTTGCTTATGTCAGAATAAGGTTACATGTTTAACAGGTCATGTGGGTGAAATTAAGAAAAAAACAGCTTAAAGGAAATGGTTGCAAAGAAAGTCACCAAAAGTGTACTTAATGTGCAGTATGCACAAAACCTACTAAAACATTTCCTTGAAAATACCGACTCAAAATATAATTTAATTTTTGTAATAACATTATCACACACTAACTGATTAGCTAACACTTGGAATAGTAAAGTGTTTCGGTTCAAACTAAACTGGCACTGACATGTCTTGACGGGTTTTGACACGTTATCCAACCCGGCCATGTTGCCACCTCTAGCATATATAATAAAGAAACCATTTAATTCTTACGTTGCTTCCTCCAGTGAATATATCCTAAGTTCATACATCACTTGGCGAGCAGAAATTGGATGCCGTGTTGGAGAAGTGGAAGCTCTTTCTTGATGTAAATGGGTTGGTAACCCAGGGTCAGCTTCAAACTGAGGAAGCACACATGCAACACAAGCAGCAAGATATCTCCCACAAGGTGAAAAATGTGCCCCCATTTCACTGTATCAAACAGTTTGCAACATAAGCAATCACATATGATCAAACAAAATCCATAAAATAGCTCATAGGTATCAACTACCAAAAAGAAAGATTATCATATAACATAGTGTAAGAAGAATAGAAACTAACTC
>JBCNJP010000014.1:25475353-25515731 GCA_039602395.1 Deinandra increscens subsp. villosa | reverse complement strand
AATTTAACACGTTTATTTTCAAAAAATAAATTAAAATGTGGTTGTAACATAACTTACAAAGATAACAGAAATGAGCATTGTGTTTTATAGTGTTATTTTATATACCTTTATTTATGGATGTTAATTTGTAATTTTTAGAGTGTTATGCAAAAAATAAAACAAAAATCGGTTAAGCAAGCCGTGTTCGTATCAACCCATGGAAACTTCCACGGTATTTGGGTTACTGTCTGTTCAGTGTTCTGGCGGGTGTCAAATTTCCAGAGTTCGAACCGCCAACCAGCAAACACAACCCATCCAACACCCGCTACTTTACAAACACATGAATCACAGTTACAGAATAACGCCATCACTTATTTGGACAAACAAGATTTATTTACTTTTTGTTTTCTTTAAAGCCTTAAAGGTACAAGTGTTTTAGATGTTTGACTAAAAGTCAACACTTACACTACCCTATGCACCAATTTAAGATTTTACTCATTTTGGACAGAATGAACTAACTTTTTTGAACATAGTATAAAAGGCTGTTAAATTCAAAATATTACTTGTGTATCATGTTGGTTGAGCAAAGGATTTCATTGTATTTGACATCAGCAAAAAGGTGACAACCTTAATGAGAATTTCTAAAAGAGGAATCCTACTTCATTGGTGTGAAAAATAATATATATAGCCAGTTACGACTTACGATACATACCTCAGATGTAAAATCACTGCGGACATTTTAACCTTCTAAAGCATATGCCTGAACCTGTAACATATTTATTTAACTTTTACTTCCATTAGAAGAACATATATCAATTTCAGTAATAAAACGAAATCCGAAAGGAAAAGAAAATAGATCCAGCAAACACGAGCAAAGATGGCCTTATTTTTTAGGGGGGGGGATTGCATATATCTCCCAACTTAGGGAAAAAAATGCACATTTCCCCAAAACACAAGTTTTTAATTTTAATGCATAATGTACAATGCTCTTTAAGCATGATATGGGGAAATATGCAATTTCTCAAGTTTAGAGGGGGAGATATGCAATTACACCTATTTTCTAGGCAAATCAGAAACTTATCATTGAAATATTCAGACAACCTGTATTACGGTTCTACCTCGACTGCTTGTGCTTCAGAAACTTGATCAGACCTGGTAGCATGAGCACCATCATACTGAAGAATTCTAAGCTTGCCTTCCTGCAAACATAAAGAATTATGTGTAAGACAGATTTTCAAAGTGGGAAAACTGCTTTGGTTTGAAACCCTTTGCTAAGCAAATCATACATAGGCAATGCGTTAATGGTTACAAGAACAACATTATTACAATAGTAAACTAAGTCTGAATAAAACAATTTAGGAGGTCAGTATTAAGACTTTGAGATGCTTTCATCACACACAACCCATAATATAAAGCGGGCCAAGGGACATGCATACAGACCTTGGTCCCATAAACAAGACCTCCACCAGCAAGAGGATGAAAGCAAGCTACATTGACCTCATCTTCTGCACTTGGAAGCACACTCACAAGCTCCATATCGGAAACCCTATATACCTGCAATCCCAAAGTTCAAAAGGTGTAAATAACCATATAATTATGAAGAACATATAGAATGGATCTTTGGTTCAACAAACATAGAAGTTAGATACTGAACTTAAAAGACTATGTTTACAGGGTGCTGCCCTGTTAAATATTCAATTTACCTCTAGAACGGTGTAAATAGACGATGAGGTCTCCCCATTAATGACAATGCTTTTAAGAAGAGAACTGTGACGTCGACCGTATGCAAGCAATATGTGCTCAGAAGTGGGCGAGAACTGCGAAAAAAACAATGTACATAAACATATTGAATAATTCCTTTTCATTTCTTTGGGATTAACTGCAAAAAAAAATTGTTTTATTCATACATCTATTTTATTTTTTTTCCTTTTGTCTTTCTATTAAATTCCTTTTCATTTCTTTTTATGTTTCTTGTTGTAATCACTTCGAGTGTTATATTTCTTATCTTCTTGTTTATGACATGTACATCTAATTTCTAATCTAACAAGTAACTTCTAGATCATGATATCATCAAAAAGAACGCTATAAGGATTTGTGTGTATATAAACTTGTGATATACCAACAATAGGAAATTTGGCCAATGAAAGTTAAATAAAAACTTAAAAGGCACTTACCTGGATGGATGTTAAACAATGAGCAGCTCTAATCGGCCTCGATATAAGTACCAAACCAAAACTACAAAATGTGATAATAACTTGAGATTGCAATAGAAAAAATATTGAGAAATTAGAGGTGGCTCTTTTGATCCCCTTGCTTATGTCAGAATAAGGTTACATGTTTAAACGGTCATGTGGGTGAAATTAAGAAATAAAAACAGCTTAAAGGAAATGGTTGCAAAGAAAGTCACCAAAAGTGTACTTAATGTGCAGTATGCACAAAACCTACTAAAACATTTCCTTGAAAATACCGACTCAAAATATAATTTAATTTTTGTAATAACATTATCACACACTAACTGATTAGCTAACACTTGGAATAGTAAAGTGTTTCGGTTCAAACTAAACTGGCACTGACATGTCTTGACGGGTTTTGACACGTTATCCAACCCGGCCATGTTGCCACCTCTAGCATATATAATAAAGAAACCATTTAATTCTTACGTTGCTTCCTCCAGTGAATATATCCTAAGTTCATACATCACTTGGCGAGCAGAAATTGGATGCCGTGTTGGAGAAGTGGAAGCTCTTTCTTGATGTAAATGGGTTGGTAACCCAGGGTCAGCTTCAAACTGAGGAAGCACACATGCAACACAAGCAGCAAGATATCTCCCACAAGGTGAAAAATGTGCCCCCATTTCACTGTATCAAACAGTTTGCAACATAAGCAATCACATATGATCAAACAAAATCCATAAAATAGCTCATAGGTATCAACTACCAAAAAGAAAGATTATCATATAACATAGTGTAAGAAGAATAGAAACTAACTCAACAGACGTCTGTTAAAGTGTTATGTCCATAACTTTTCCCTAGTTTTCTAAAAAAATGGCTTTAACTATTCCACCATTTTAATTAATTAGGTAAAAACTGATACCGCCTCTGGGTTTTATGGTAATACTATACCAGCAGATTTTATTCTGCATATTATTCATTAAAGCATATGCAGTGAAGTGTGGAAAAATGAACAGGTCAATAGGTTGATTAACAGGTCAGATGGATAACATATGCAGTGAAGTGTGGAAAAATGAACAGGTTAATAGGTTGATTAACGGGTCAGATGGATAATTTTTTACACAGGTCAACCCAAAACAGTGGTTGTAGTTGAAAATCTTCTTTTAGAAACAATTAGCTTGTCAAATACCATTAGAAGAATCATATTGTTTCAATAATAACTTCTTAAATAAAATGATTTAGGAACTTTCAACCTGTTCAACCCATCTGGCTTGTTTCTTTTAAACTGTTTTTTTTTTCTGTCTGACCTGCTCGACTGCTCAAGATATAAAATAACTTGGCCAACCCAATCTTATGATTCCCTCACAAACTGTAATGGAAGCAAACTAAGGCAATACAGGACCAAAAGCCTCACCTACAAAGAACTGCATGTGGTATTACTAAACGGCATCTTTCAGATTTAAGAGTAGCACAAGGGTTTTTAAAATCATGAGGCCAAATTCTTAGCTTTACAGTGCAAGGCAATTCAGCAGCAGCAGTAGCAGTCAATGATGCGGAAAGTTGAGACTGTATACGACTAATTATTGGGAAAGAATCATTCCCTCCATTTGTCTCATTCACCATTGAATTTTGCCTATATTGCGATGTAGAAGTCGAAGCACCATTTGAAGAACCATATGGCATAGCCAATGAACCCTCGGCTAACTCAGGTGGCAAGGTAGTCAGTGAAGTGCCAGCTTGGCTTTGACCAACCAACCATCCTTGCATGAAAGGTAACTCCCAACAAACACGATCTGTAAATAGAGTTTGCCTGGTCTCATCCGTAGGCCCGCGCATCGTACTAGGCATCGGCTCAGGAATACCATCAGCACCAGAAGTATCCATATTAGTAACTCCATTGACATCAGTTGGATTAGATAGATTATCAACAACTGTATTATCAGGAGTGGTAGATAGAGGAACAGCAGAAGCCATCATTTGTTCATACAGCTCTGTTGCATTTGCAAGAACTTGAAGTCGATCAGGAGTTTCTAACTGCCCGTTGACTGAGTCAACAGGCCTACTGCCAATCTGTAGCTGTGGCCTTGAATCATTATTTGGATAAGGAGGACACAAAAGAGGTACAGGCATTAAAGGCAACTCGGCAGCTAAACTTAAACGATCAATTGAATGCATGTTTCCCATATATACAGCAGGTGGGCGATAATGCAAATAACCCAAGGATGTTGCAGGTGCCATAGGAGAATCCGAAGAGTCGAGATCATTGACCTGAAAAGAGGTTAAATAATTAGTGCACAGTAATACCTCAAATAGCTGCAAACCTATTATGAACCTTTACTTAAAAACAGGTCGACTGAGGCTAAGCGCAAAGGACCATCAGCACATTAACTAAAATGAAAACATGTCAAACAAGTCGAAAATTGGCCATAACATATTTTTTGTCCTTACAACCTCCTAAATATCTTTTGTTATGATTATTGATATTGTGATAATATAGTTTTTGTGATCATATTTGATGGATCGTTCACTAGCAATTTCAAGAAATGGATAAAAAGGTGTTTTTGTGTCAATGTGAGCTTTTATAAGCAATATTAAAAGAACTGCATATTTTGGCCTGTTACCAGCCCTTTATTTTGACCCTTAGTCAAAAGAATCTTACCTCGGCAGTTAACAAAAATGGAGCAGAATGTGGATGAAAATGCACAGCACGAAGAGAACGCCTTGTCCTCAATACAATAGAAGGTGAGGTAGCCTCTCCATTATTATTGTAATGCCATAGATACAGCTGGAAATTATATAAAATAAGAAAAAATAAGAAAAAAAGAAAAGAGAAGAAGAAGAAAGGAAACTAATGTCAGTCCAATCAGCTGTAAACGAATGAAATTGGAATGCTGAACGAGTCAAAAGGATAAACTTTAGAATATAGCATAACAGGTCATCCAAAGCATATTATTAATGCATAGAACTTCATAAATCATTTTACTCAAGAGGTTAGATTATTATTGAAATAACAAAATTCTTGTGATCATATATATCATACTTATTATTTATAGAAACTAGAGAGCCGGAAATTGGATAAAGATTATTCCAGGTCAACCCAACCCATCATGAGCCAAACCCATTCTGACATGTCAGTATAAACACCACCTTATGCCCTGCAGCAACCGCAAGAAGTTCTCCTTCTGCATGGAAGGCAATTGAAGCAATAGGCCGGTCTGCAATAAAGCAAGGGACGCATATATAAGAATATCTACGTATGCAAATCTAAAATTGTTTTTTCATGTGCGTAAATTCAATCTTGTACAACAATAACTAGCTCGAGTGTATCAGCGCTTAATAAATGCCAATTAGAAAGGTCTTTCTTTAACAAAATGCAAGTTATTCTTCAAATGGAAGAGAGAGAATGTAGTTAGTGATTACAAAAATCACGTGACCCTATGCATTCTGATGTATTTGCATTCCAAAGTCGAACTTCATGATCCAAACTTCCACTGGCAAGTATTTCTGGACGCAATGGGTGAAATCTAACCTGTAGAAGTGCCATTAGCACATAACCGAAAAGAAGACTGTCACGTATTTCAAAAAACTAGAATTATGATATACTGTAAGTAGCTTAAAAAGACAAAAATGTAAACGCATGAAACCTTATGATGTCATTGTCATAAAAATTAAGCTTTAAAGAAAACACATTAATGTAAATGCATATATGTGACAATTATATTTTATCTCTTAACTAGTCAAACATTACTTGGAGATATACTTGTTTGTTATCACATTTAGCACACTAATTGTTTTTTTCAAAAAAAAAATATAGATAAAAGTTGTTCAAGGTCAATTGACCTGTGTACCAAAAAACTCATTCTGACTCATCATCTAACCCGCCCATTCAATTGAATCAAAAAACAAACTAAAAGCGGAAAGACCATAAAGGTGACTAATGCATTAGTATCTTACCACCCAAGGAGTTCTTCGATGACCACTCAACACCTTTTCACATTTTCCAGTTTGGCAGTCGATTATTTTAACAGTATGGTCACCGCTATTGATTCAAAAAACAAGTAACTTCAGTAGTTAAACCAAGTAAAAGATACAAAGAACAAAACAAAGACTACTCATAACATACTGAGTAGAAGCAAGAGTTTTCCCATCTGCACTAAATGCTGCTGCAATTGTTGACCTTGGAGAAGGAACCAAAGGACAATATTTGGCTGATAAACACCGCAATGACTCAGCCTCCACCCTGGAACCATACAAAATAGTGATTCTTAAGACCTAATATCTAAACTTCAATTTTTCCTTCAAAAGTAATCAAACTATTATTAATAATAATAACCAAACTACCATGAAAGAAGTTCAGTTCTCGAATTCCTCACTCTTTCACTTTCAGGTCTAACACATGACCGATGCTTGTGACTAGAAACTTCTCCCCAACGCTTTTTCGGAAACCACTTTCCTGTTCTAGGAGCTATCTCTCTTCTTGCCAGCATATGGAGTACACTAGTGTCACTAAGAAAAATTACATGTGAGATGGGAAAGTTGTATTAGCCATCAATAACTAAAAAAATGCATGATTCATTTCTTTAAGCATTGCAAAACACAACATTCAAAACCTTCTAGATTAATATCCTATCCTACATACAATATCCAATTAATGACTTCCAAATTCAAGTAGAAAATCATCTTAAATATGAAATACAAGCAGAGAAGGGTTGTGATCAGCATCAATAAGTGTGGCATAAGTTAAAACATGGAAAAATTGTCCAGACTTTTTGTGATTAGTCTGATTATAATAGTCTAATTACAACTTGCAAAATTAAAAACATTTCTAGAATAATAACCAACATATGGATTCAAACATCATAAAGATCAAGCTTTGTTTCATGAACTCAACAAAATGTAAGGAGCAATTACCAAAATTCCTTACTTTTCCCTAATCTCGAAACTTGAAACCAAATCAGATCACTGAATCCAATACCCAATCTAGGATTATTCGATTCAAACACCGAAATTCAGCATTGTTTGATTAATCAGTCAATCAATCAACAATTCAAAAAATGTGGCATAGAGTTTAATGAATCGAATTCAAATTATAAAGAACTGAGAAGGGGCAAAGAGTTTAATCTCACTTTTGATGGATTTGGGAAGGTAAAGATGAAGAGGAGAGCGTGTTGAGATCATCTAGGCATGAAGAAGTTGTTGTATCCATTCATACAGATCAAAATGCAAAAGAAGGTTTTAACTAGGATTATTAAGATAGGTAGAAGAAGAATCCAATAATAAACTGGAAACCCTAGTTATAACCGTCGATTTCTCTCGCTCCTTTGATCGGATTGAGATTTGTGAAGCGAAACCCTAGCAAGCGTGCGAGGCAGACGATCGAGTAAATCTTAAAGAAGTGCCACAAGTCTCCCCCGGTGTTTCTATTTTGGTCTAAAATTGAGGATTAATCATTTGGATAAACTTCATTTCTTTAAATAATTAAAATTGATATTGAAATCTTTGAGATTAAATCGAAAGAAATTTATAAGTGTAATTTTTACATTAATTTTCATTAATCTCATATATATATATATATATATATATATATATATATATATATATATATATATATATATTAACAATTTCATCTTCTCTTGCCATACCCCCACATCTCCCGTGTGTGCTTTCTCTCTCTAAAAAAAACTGTTGGTCGTCTCTGATTTTCTCTCTGCGAATGCCGGTATGGTGGCCGCCGGAATGCGCAACCTCTCATATATCGTCGTGGTTGTGCGCCGGCATGTCGCTTCCGGTAAGTTGACTTTCTCAGATCTGTTAATCGAATGGCGGCTAGGGATTTTCCCATATCGTCTACGACGGCGATGATGGTGACAGTGACGACGCAGTGTTCATCGTCGTCGTCACCTGTCTCTGAACTACTGGCATTTGCTAATCAATGGGCGGCTAGGTTTTTTCCAGTTGCTCTACGAGGGGCGATGATTGTGACGGTGACGAAGAGGCTTTTATTGACGTCGTCTCCTGTTCTGAGTTACCGCATTTGATATGTTTTGTATTCGATTTACATGATTTATGTGTAACAAACTCAGTTTGTTGGATGTGAGTGTGTTTACAGTGCTTCGTTTTCACAAGTAAATGTTTGATGAGACACAAACATCGAAGACGACAGGTTGTCTTCTTTGCGGTGGTTGTCTGCTTTTGATGATGTTGTCATTTTTTTGTATGATTATATAATTATAAAAAATAAACTGGGGGTTCATTTATAGTGCATTGGTTGTTGTTTGATATCAAATTTCTGCTAGTTAATGGCTTACGAGGCTATGATGTTTATCTCGGTTAATTGGCACTTAGATGATACAACCTTTATCTTGGCGGGGCGATTCGTTGCAGCCATGGTTGGTGTCCACTTTGTACCATTAGCTGCAGATCTGAGCCAAGGTTTACATCTTCTCAAATTCTTTTGATGTCAACTGTTCAAAATAAGCCTAAATATAATCCTATTTTTAACTCATATTCGAGTTTTTCGGTTTCTAAGTTACAGGTTTTTTTTTTTTGGGGGGGGGGGGTGGGTGGGTGGGTGGGGGGGGGGGGGGGAATTATTATGGTGTTCATATTGAAAACACAAGATCCTAATGATGTTATTCTAAATACTCTCATTTATGATATAGCAAGTAATGAATAAAATAACTAAACCTAAGTTATTGTTTATTATTCCCCCTATTACACATTTACCACCTTTTGGTTCTTATATCACGTGCCTTACCTTTCTATTTCCCCCCAACGTGTCATTCTTACCCCTTCTTCTCCATTAACCCGTACAATTTAACCCTTACAATTTCTTCCAATAACCGCCACAAATTCCTTCTTTCCTATACATTTTTATATTTCAGAACATAAAATATAAAAAAGTGTTTGACATTTTAATATTTTAAATGAATAAATCAACCACCCTAATATATAATATTTAAATCAATAAATATTAGTAACTATTGTTACAAATTAAAATTTTAAATGTTACATCTCTTAAAATTAGAAAATTCAAACAATTTATATAAATATGGTAAGTTAGTTAATAAATAATTTATGTAAATATATAAGTAATAAATATTAATACAAATTCATAACTAATTTTAGTTAAATGTAATGTTAAATTTTAGATTTAGAAAGTTGAAATATTAAATTTGGAAATTTTAAATTCTTAAATGAAAAAAATTTGAAATTAAGTGTGGTGTTGACAAGTGGATTGTTGAGGTGGAGGATGATGTGGACACCCTAGTAAAGTGACATGTGGACACTTTTTTATTGCTTTATTAGGCTATCCGTAATGGAGGGGCTCCATGGGGCTCCATGGCGCCCCATAGCGCCCCACCGTAGTGGGGGTAGCGCCCATGGCGCCCAAAAGTGAGAGAGGGTGAGGCGTGATGCTGGTAACGCCCCAAGACCAATTCTGCTAACATGGCGCCCCGGGGGGTGGGAGAGGGGCGCTATAGGGGCGTTATGGGCTCCATGACGCCCCCATGAAGCCCCACTACGGATAGCCTTAGAATGAAAGATTTACCAACTTTTGGTTCTTATATCACGTGCCTTACCTTTCTATTTCCCCCCAACGTGTCATTCTTAACCCTTCTTCTCCATTAACCCGTACAATTTAACCCTTACAATTTCTTCCAATAACCGCCACAAATTCCTTCTTTCTTATACATTTTGCACTCTCTTCACCAATTCATACGCCATTTTCTTTATCGCCTCCATCATCAATATTTCTTAATTCCATCCATAGGAACAACACTTAATCCATCATCAACTTCGCTTTACTCCATCAACGACTTACACTCTTCACTTCGACGGAAGATTTCTCACCCAAAAGATTTCCAACTGCTCATACATTCTATAATCACAGGTTCTCCAATTCTATTACTCATATCTCTTACAATTAGGACTAGGGTTCATCCATACGTTATCTGCCGCTTACATACTATCATAATTTATTTCGTTTTCATTGTCAAACGGATTTTCAATATAGCATAATTCTGGGTTAGGGCTTCGATCCCGCAAACAGAGTTTGGATTTTGGGTTTCTTGGATTCGCAAATTCTATACAAAATGTTGGTTATAGAAGGTCGCCGATAATTCTTCGTTCTTTCTGGGTTTCATTTACTTCTTTCGATCATGAAGAAGATGGTGGTTGATGGTGGTCACGGGGCTGTAACGGCGACAGTTGGGTCGTTCCGGCCGCGGTTATGGTATTCTCTTCATATGAATTTCTTTCTCTAAATTTTTACCGGATGTGATCTCTCATCGTGTCTTGGAACGATCGGAGCACAGTTTCTTCAGAACGATCTCATTTGAAATCGGAATATGATCACAACGATTGTTTGCTTAACAACGTATAGACTTCAATATATACAGCCCTAGTACGTCATCAACGAGTCAAAGGTTCCTTGCATCTAATTCAATATTTGGACAATTATCTTTCAATAATACTTCATCTAACTTGCATTTGGTAACGGAAGAACGTTCTCAAGATCACGTTTGGGTTTGTATCTATACCTTTTGGATCATTGACTTTTGATGTCAAACTTAGTGTATCTATTATTCACATTCCCTATGGGTTCTTTCAAAAACTTGAACTTTTTATATTGCTGATGAATTATGAAGTCTTTTTTACTTGAGACACCAAAACGGAACCTGTCTCATCATATTATCTATATAGTTTGGATTATTCTGTAAGTAATTTGAACATTGATTTTCTGGTCAAACCTACTATTCTTAACTATAGAAGTTTAATATGACTGTATGACTCCTCGAAAGTTAAACGGAAGCGTTTGAGCGTATTAGATGTATATTCGGTTATATATACTCATTGTAATTGTAATTCATTGCATTTGTGGAATAATCCAAACTGGCTCATTTTTAGATGGTGCAGCCTCCGATGTTTATTTGGGCTCCGCATTGAGAACATATCGGTTCCTAGCATTTTAACCAGCAAGGGTCTTACTGCCAATTCGTTCTCCATGTGTTCCGGACCTGATGGTGCGGATAGAATCGATTTTTGAGATAAAACACCTCAGATCAAGGAGAAACCCCCATCAATCTTGATACTCCTCAGTAAATTGAACAATGTCATATCTCCATTACGAAGATGGTTTTGTTGTGTACGAAATATCGTGATATAAATGACTTCTAAACATACGAAACACTTAAACAACTGTTCTCCGCGATAACGCGGGGGTTGGAAATCTTGTTACTCACATAATAGATATCAAACATAGTTAGATCATGGTTTATTTATCATGATATGACACGGAAGTGAAATTATCGATTTATAGAAGGTGTAACATCCAAGATCGATAAATCTTGCATGACTCGTATGATCTAAAATATCATTAGGGCATTGACACATACGACAACATGTTATTTTATTAGGTAACGATAAACAGTTTATTCGTCATTTTGATTTCAAATGATCTTTACATTAAGATGAAAGAATCCGGAGTAATTAATGAACAAAATATTTCAGAATCAAAAGTGATTCTAGTTTACGACCAAATGAATGAATCACCGGGAGCTTGTATGAGAGTTGGCTTGACTGCTCTAACTATGACGACGAAATATTTTCGAGATGTTAGTGAACAAAATAAAACTAGAAGATAAACCTTTTAGTCCGATTTGTGTTTCAATTACACTCAAGTTAATATTTTTATATTGGAGATGATCGGGTGGGTGGTGTAATGTCCCCGTCAGTGATCCAAATTTGCCGTTCAAAAAAAAATATTTTTATATTAGATTTAATATAAATAATTATGTTTAGTATAAACACATAATTGCAAAACTTTAGGCAAGCTATGGCGGACTATTTGACTAGGTTGTTTTAATCCTACTTGTTTTGAAACATGTTGAATTTTTGCCCCTCGCTAAAAAAAATTGTGTGTTTGTTAATGATAAACATTATACTATCACGCAACTACACACAACTTAAGTGTATATTGTATTTCAAAGGCTAATAGGCATGTTCTAAAAGGTGACTTACCCGGCCTCGACTGGTCAAACCGATGACTGGAGACTAAAGTTGTTCGGGTATGTCCGGTTTAGCCCAATTTCGATTTAGTTTTTTACTTGACGGTTCTATCAGCCCAAACTTGAAAATGACCCGCTAATTGAACCAGTTTTTAATAGTCAGGCTAAAATGAAATTAGTGCATTGACACATACGACAATATATTATTATATTAGGTAATGATAAGCAGTTTATTTGTCGTCATTTAGATTTCTAAGTGACAGGCGAGCAGTGGGTAGATAAAATGTTTAAGATGTATCAACAAATGAAATTCAAAAGGCTGCTAGACAACTAATCGAAAGTTGCAGCATTGGCTGGAATTTTAAATAAATTAAAATTGATTCCTTAATCTTGGGATATGATGTAAATTAATGATCACATGATTTTATATTTACTTTTTTTAACATAGAGTACTTTGTATATTTAAAAGAACCATTTTAGGACTATACAATTAATTTCACTTCATTTTAAAGAATGGTTTAAAGAAAGGGTTGGAGTGTGATTTGGGTCGTCTTTAAAATTATCAAGATAGGAACTTGGGAACCAAATGGGAGGGGATGCTGATCTAATAATAAGGGACATTAACTTTTAGGCACATAACCATGAAATAGAACACATCAAAAGACATACAACTTCATAATTAAACCAGATCCATAAGACTATAACCATGCATACATGTTCTAAGGCTAAACGTAGTGGGGCGTTTTTGGGCTCCATAACGCCCCATAACGCCCCATATAACGCCCCGGCCCACTACGCCCGGGCGTTATGGGGCGTTATGGAGCCCAAATTCGCCCGGGGCGTCAGCGTGATAACGCCGGAGAAAAGGAAAAAGTCAAAAAATTTAGCCGTTGAACGGCTATATATCCGTTAACTTTTTTTTTTTTTTTAAAAAATTTAATTTAAACACCTTTTTCACTATAAATACCCCACATATTTTATAAACTTTCACACACCACACCAACTCAATTCTCTTCTACTTCATCTATTTTCTTTTAAAAATGTTTCCCAACCAACCCAACAACCAACCCAACTCTCGACCTAATACCGGGGAGAACGAACCCGATCAAAACCTTTGGCAAATGTTTATGAACATGCCTCCCCCTCAATACCCGCCAATGAACCCCGCCACTCAACCTTTCCCGAACCAATTCTCAAGCATGAACCTTTACTCTCAAGGTTTTTCCCAATTCTCCCAACCACAATTTGGAGGTTATCCACCTCAACCATTTCAATCTTCTCCAACCCCACGACCTTCTCCAACCTCGCGACAAACTCCAACCCCTCGAGCATCTCAACCATCTTCTCTTCAAGATGAGGATGATGAAATCGTCCAAGAAACACAAGAGGTCGGTGCATCACAACCAAAACAAAGGAGAGGAAAGAGCAAACGATCTCACAAAAAAAAGGAGGACGACGCGAGAACGACGAAGGAGATACAATTTTGGAGCGACGACGAGTGTTACGCTCTTTGTCGAGCTTACATTGAAGCTTCGGAGAACCCGACAAAAGGTTTTTTTTTTAACTAAAAGTTATATTTTTTTAAAAAAAATAATTTTTTTTTTACTAACTTTTGTCTCTTTTTTTTTTAGCAAACAATCAAGATGCGAGAGAATTTTGGGACGAGATTCGGTCCAAGTTTTTCACCTTGATGGGGAAGGGGGAATACCGAAACCCGGATTCGTTGTCGTCCAAATGGAGAGAAATAAACAGAAAATGTCAAGCTTTCTCAACTTACTATGATCGGTCCAGATCAAATTGGCCGAGTGGTGCGAACGACGCCGACATTTACGATAGGGCGGTGATCGAATATGGAGCGGAGCGTGGTCACTTCACTCTCAAAAGGTGTTGGTCGTTTCTCTACCAAAGCGAGAAGTGGAGATCGAAAGCGGATATAACAACACGTCAAACCCGAAAAAGCAAGAAATCCAAGACGTCGTCTTCCGCCGATCCCGAGTCGTTTGACTCCACCGCTCGAACATTCGAAATTAATTTGAATGATTCGGACAATGATGATGAGGATGATGCTCCGACTCCACCCGTTGAGACTACTAGTGGGAGGCCAAGAGGTCGAGATTTCGCGAGGGCTAACCGTGGAAAGGCTCCGGTCACCGAATTGCAAGCGGTGATGGCCGAGAGTATTCAAGATCTTGCACGGTCGAAGAAAAAGCAAGTCGAGCAAATCGACGATTATCAACTCGACAAGGATCTCGAGTTCCTCGCCCAAGACCCGCCTGAAAACGCTAATCCGGTTTACCTCGCCCTCCATAAGAAAAAGATGGAACGAATCAAGAGAAAATACAAAATCACCGATTAGTATTTCTTTTTAAGTAGTTGTATGTTTTATTTTAATTAAGATGTATTTTTTTTAAGTAGTTGTAATTTTTATTTTAATTAAGTTGTCTTTTTTTTTTAACTTGTAATATTTATTTTTAATGAAAGTAGATTTTAAAAAAAAAAAATTAAAAATAATAATAATAAGGTAATGATGATGGTGGGGCTTTATGGGGCTTTATCCACTACACCATAAAGCCCCATAAAGCCCCTTGCCCAGTCAGCGTCCACATGGCGCATAATGCCCCTTGTGGGGCTTTATGGGGCTTTATCCATTACACATAGCCTAATGATTAATAAAGATAGCTGTCAGCACTTTGTCCGTCTTCAAAGATGCCTCCAAAAGCTTCAAACCCTATATATATAAAACACAAATAACAGTTAACCTATTTATAAATATAACATGAATGCATGCATGCATGCATGTGTATAAATTAATTAAGGAGACCTCGTCTTTTCCAAAAGAAACGGTCTTCTCCTCAAGCTGGCTCAGATCCTTCACACCGAACTTATTGATGAGGGTGATGCTAGAAATGGTGGACATTGGTTTCACCACCAAGTCATCCATCACCATATATGTCACAACTTCTTTCACATACCCTCCTCTCTTTCTCTTCTTTCTCTCTTCTTTCTTTTTATTTTTCTTTTTCTGTTCCTCTTCTTTAGGTGCAGCACCAGCAGATTGATCTTCAGATGAGTTAATAGGTTCATAGGACAACAGAAATGTGTTACCATTGAAAGCCATTTTGGGGTTGAAGATATCATCCAGCTTGATGTTGGGTTGAAGGTAGTTTCCATGGAAGCTCGCAATGCTCTCTTTGAGCTTTCCTAGGCAACCCACCATCTGATCGGATCCCATAAACTCGATTAGGGTGCCTAAAGGCAAGGAGAATATGTGGAAAAGGAAATCCACAAATTCTTTTGGCACCTCTGCAAATAACACTTTTGACCCTTTCCTGTCCACAAGAAGCTTCAGCCTCATTTCTGGTGAACCCATTGATTTGTACGTGCTTTGTCCACAGTTTTGTATTTTGAAACAAAGACTACGGTGAGGTAGGTTTATATAGGGTCTTCGTCTTTAAAACTATTAACCTTTATTTTAATAGATATATAATAATGTAATAAGTTATCTCATATATTAAGGATGGTTTTCCACATTGTTAGTGAAAGCTATTAGGGTGGGAGGTATGCTTAGGGGTGTTCAAAAATATCCGAGTCCGAATCCGTATCCGAATTATCCGAAATTCCGTATCCGAATTATCCGAAAATTTCGGATATCCGGAATTTCGGATATCCGAAACTCGGATATCCGAAAATTCGGACTTGGACTTGGACAAGAATTTACAAAATTTT
Source organism: Deinandra increscens subsp. villosa (assembly GCA_039602395.1). Taxonomy (NCBI): domain Eukaryota; kingdom Viridiplantae; phylum Streptophyta; class Magnoliopsida; order Asterales; family Asteraceae; genus Deinandra; species Deinandra increscens. Next base: position 25,499,845 of record JBCNJP010000014.1, on the reverse strand, counting down.
CGGAAGTTTCGGATACCCGGTATCCGAAAATTTAAATAAATTAAAATAAATTTTATTATTAAAAATATAAGGAATTTATTGAATACTTGGACTATGTTTATTTGTTTTGTTGTTTTTTAGGTCGAACTTATGTTTATTTGTATTTGAAGACTTGGAATATGTTTATTTGTTTTGTCGTTTTTTGGTTAAATTGTAGTTTTTTTTTAAAAAAACTGGATTTTCGGATATCCGTTTTAACTATCCAAGTCCAGTCCGAAATTTCGGATATCCGAAATTTCGGACTTGGACTTGGACAACGAAAATTGATATCTGAAATTTTCGGATATCCGAAATTCCGGGTATCCGGTTTTGAACACCCCTAGGTATGCTCATTTCATTGATGTATTAGACATCAAATTGGACCAATAGAATGATGCTAACAGGAGAGAGAAAATTGATGTAGAATGATGATTTTATAAGGGGTATGCTCATTTAGTATTTTTTTTTTCATTTTCCTTTTAATCTAAAACAAATAAAATTAAACTAACACATTTAATATAAAATAAAATAAACAATTCATTAGATTAAAAAAAATTACAAAGTCCTAAAAATAAAAAAAAACTACCAAGTCCTAAAAAAAAAATTTGGTAATTCGGTTGAATTTTTTTTCCTCCGTAGCGGGTGACTTGTTCTTCCTTGATGAATCCATGGTGATTGAAAGTGATTCTTGTTTTTTAGGTTTTGTGTTTGAGAGAGGAGTAGAGGTGTAGAAAAAATTTGGTGTTTATGGGGAGTTTTATAGTGGTATTTGGTTGATTAAAAAAAAAAGTTTACATGTGCAACGGTCGAAAATTAACGGGCAAAAAATCTCGACATCAATCGGCGAAAGAATGCCGTTAGAGGGGGGGGGGGGGGGTTATGCCGATGCCGCGGATGCCGAGGTGTTTGGTATGCATGCCGAGCACGGCATCATTTATGCCGAAGATTGCCGATGGTGTGCAAATCATACACACCGCCCACCCTTACACTCACGTTTCAACCAACACCAAACATATCGCACACCCTACACAAAAAATGACCAACATAGTTTGAGGATTCGTGGCGCATAAGTGTGTTGTAATGGTGCTTTGATCGATTTTGTTGTCTTTGTTTTTTACTACCTAAATTTTTTTGTTTCTAACTTCTTACTATATCTCTGCCGTTAAATAAAATACCACTTACTTAAAAATTCTAACAAATAAATATTCATGTAGTTCAATTATTGTTTTACTCGAAAAACGCGAAAGAAATCAAACCAAATACGAAACCAATATGTAGGTACAGAGAGAGATTTGATTTGCCTTTAAAAAAAATTTTTACAGAGATTTTATAAGGTACTCTAGGCCTTGAGCCTTGTGAAACACATCACTTCAGTGCTCTGATAAGATATGTGATGTTAGTAATGATAGCTCTTGCTTTTTACATCATTCCAATGAGTACATAATCTTTTTAATGTGTAAAATCGTTTTGATTTTTCAAGCCCTTCTCTTTCTCTTGACATAAAACGATACGTGAATAGTGGTTAAGCTGCTTTCAAACCCCATGTCATGATTATCTAATTTTTTTTTTTAATTTCAACTAAATTAAATTAACTAAATACTATTTTATAAATAAAAACACAATAAATTAAGGGACGTGATAAAGGCACAAGAGGTTTTAATTTCTACACAGGATACAAACGGTCGCTTTTATCCAAACGGCCGTTTGTAGTTTTTTTTTTAATAAATGTTTTAAATTATTTAACTTTTATAAACATTAAAAAGATTTATTTATCATATCTGATAAAATGTACTTAAACGAACATAATAGTGACTTAAAATAATAAATTTTGAGACTCAGAGTCTTTGCCGTTACCGTCTCGATGACATCTCGACAAGTCTTTTCCGGTGTTGGGTCCCCATGGCCCATGGTTTTTTTATTTTAATTTTTTTTTCAAAACGTTTGTCGAGAAGACTTGTCGAGAATAAGTCCATAAATTTATCAGGGGGAACAGAATACCCCTGATAAATTTAGGGACTTATTCTCGACAAGTCTTCTCGACAAACGTTTTGAAAAAAAATTAAAAATAAAAAAACCATAGGTCGTGGGGACCCAACATCGGAAAAGACTTGTCGAGATGCCATCGAGACGGTACCGACAAAGACTCTGAGTCTCAAAATTTATTATTTTAAATCACTATTATGTTCGTTTAAGTACATTTTATCAGATATGACAAATAAACCTTTTTAATGTTTATAAAAGTTAAATAATTTAAAATATTTATTAAAAAAAAAGCTACAAACGGCCGTTTGGGTACAAACGACCGTTTGTATCCTGTGTAAAATTAAAACCTCATGTATCTTTATCGAGAGCCATAAAAAAAGTTCAATAATAAAAAACAATTTAAAAAACGTCTTCGGGTCGGTGTAGATCGGATTCTCTGAAAAGTAATCATCCATCAACCTTTTGTTGGCCGCTTCACGATCCCGCTCAATACGTGTTCATCTGACAATCGGTCGGGGAAGTTGAGACTCCCTAAACCGCCGTAACAAATCTACGGTGGCTGAAATAGCGGTATCCTCTTCGTCTTCAAAAATGTCGAAAATTAATGACGATGAGTTAGGAAAACCCATAATGTGAGTATAGTGTTGATAATGATATTTTATAAATTTTGTGCTATAAGTAATATGATCATGATATTTTATAAGTTTTGTGCTATTAATCTTCATAAAGTATGTTTTTCTCAACTCTCTTGAATTATGGATATTTATACAATAAGTTTATGAGAGAGGTTTTTTTTTTTTTTTTTTTTTTTACATTTTGATAAATATTTTTCATACCATTTCGGTAAATAAATTTTCTTAACGATACCTATTAGGAAAAAAACCTTATATTTTTAGCTTCTATTTAAATTTTCTAAGATAAATACACCGTTACTTATATATTACGTGACCCTGTCTTGTTTCATTATTTTTTGAATCGTTTGAAAAAGCTTATGACTGACCTATGAATGTTATTTTGTGAATGATGTTTTAGGTGTTGTTTAACACTTAGTGAACAACACATATGACAGTTTATCCTATATTTTTTTCGCTAACGTTTAAAGAAGAAAGTTGTGTACTTTATTAGGCTTTCCGTAGTGGTGCAGCGCCACCACCCTCCACAACGCCCCAACGTAGTGGGGGTAGCCCATGGCGAGTGAGAGAGGGGGGGGGGGGGGGGCGTGATGCTGGTAACGCCCAAGGCCCATTTCTGCTAACATGGCGCCCCAAGGGGTGGGAGAGGGGCGTTATGGGCTCCATGGTGCCCACAGGGAGCCCCACTACAGATATCCTTATAGACAGTGCTAAACAATCATAGAAGACTATATAGAGACCGACTAGTGCATGTAATGGTATGTAGATTGACTACCATAGTAAAAGGGTATATCATCAAATGGAAACACTAAATGTTATTATATATATATCAATTGACAAATCTTACGTGTACTCACATTTGGCACTATTCATTCGATCGTGGCATTTTGCATGTAAGCCACGTGGCAGCCACGGTTTTTTATATATATTTTTTCTTTTCACGTTTCATTTAATGTATATATACGTTGTGTTTCATTAAATTTTCAATTTGCTTTGTAGCTTAGTTGGTTAGTCTTTAGTTTTCTTAGTGTGATGGCGCAGGTTCTAATCTTCCTGTCAACACTTTTTTTTGTTCCACGCGGTGTTCTATACGACAGGTGTTTAGGTGGTTCTTTTTTGTTCCACGTGGTGTTCTATACAACAGGTGTTTAGGTTGTTTTTTTCACACGTATTTTATACGTGTAAGATTCGCATCTGTTCTCACACACCTCCCTCATCTATTTCTTCCTACCACACATTTTCAACCCTAGCATTATCTCTCCGACTTCCCTCCGCCATGTCTTCCCATCGGCTCGTCACCTACCTCCTCCGCTCCTCCCTCAACCGCTCCCCGTCCAGATCTCAACTCGCCAGCATGCCCTAAAAGGGGCGGTGACGGGGTTTCTCCAGTTAGCTCTCTTCCTCCCTTTCTTTTTATGATGAGAATCCATGACCCCCGAGGCGTTCTCTGGCCGCAAAAGACCAAGACAGAGCGGCGACAACCACTATTCCGGCCAATCGCAGGGCCTAGCTGTGGCGGCGGCGCTGTCTTTGCGAGCTCCGACGGCGGTAAGGGTCGATGGAAGCTGGGTTGCAAGTGTTGGCAGATGAGTTGTGTTTTACGGCGTCAATTCCAATTGTATCTTTGTCCGCGTTTCTTTGCTTATATCTCTCTTACTTCACTCTCAATTAACTCTCATGTAGCTAATCTAAAGTATTACAGATTTGATGTTATATGCATATTTCCTCTCTAATTTTGTTCTAGCAAATGAATCGCTTTATGTAATTCTCCATTTTGTAACAGAAATTTTATTCTCTTTAGTTCGATTATCAATGGAGAATTGAAAACAATCTTTTTTTGCGTTTTCCTTTATATAATATTTTTGTGTGCTGATTGGATTTAGGGACATATTCATTGAAGTTCACTAAAGGGGTATTGTTATTAAGGTTAGTGCCTTGATGTTGTCTTCATTAAGTTTAAGAAAATGTCACATAATGTTCTTTTTTTGGGTTTAACTGTCTGTTGATTTTGTATCAGTTTTAAATTTTTCAGCAGCTTTTGTTGGTTATCAACGTTTAAAATGTTAAATAAATGTAAAATTTAGAGTTCATTCTAAAATAGTTGCTTTATAATAAGGCTTCATTGCAGGTTCTCAGGTCTATGTGTTTTCATAGTTCATACAGCTTGATAGGTATTTCAAACCTGTTATGATTTCTATTTAGTCTGCATGAAAGTAGTGGTGATATTACTTGACATGAGTTGGGGCTTGGGGGATTCGTGATTAGGCTAAAAGCTTGATTTCAGGTAAGTAGATAATACAACCACTTCATCATAGCAATATTCAATGCTTTTGATCCTTCTCAAGTGATTTTTCAACATTTAAGTTCGATTCGATCAAATTGAATATATTTCATGAATTTTTGACCGATTGTTCGTGTTTATTTCGCCCAGATCTACCATTGTTAGGGAAGAAATCGCCAAAGAGGTTTTCTATTTAATTTTCATTCATATTTATTAGCAACTAAGTTTTTTTCTGTCCTATTACAAAAGTGAGTAAATGAATTTGAAGTCCACTTTCTGGCTGTTGTGTTGTGTTGAAACTAAAGCATTGTGTATAAATATATGGACATTTTTAGGTAAAGGCAGTAGTTATGTAACATCCCACATTGGTGGGGAGGGGAACTAAGCATGCCTTTATAAGGGTGTGGATACCTCCCCCACCAAGACACGTTTTAAATCCGTGAGGGGTGGATGCCTGAGGGCATGCCGGCTGCCAAAGCGGACAATATCTTGATGCGACGGGTCTGGGCTGTTACAGATGGTATCAGAGCCGGTCGTCGGCCAGTGTGCCAGCGAGGACGCTGGTCCCCTAAGGGGGGAGGATTGTAACATCCCACATTGGTGGGGAGGGGAACTAAGCATGCCTTTATAAGGGTGTGGATACCTCCCCCACCAAGACGCGTTTTAAATCCGTGAGGGATGGATGCCTGAGGGCATGCCGGCTGCCAAAGCGGACAATATCTTGGTGCGACGGGTCTGGGCTGTTACAAGTTACATATATGCAAAATGAATCCCTAATTTTTTGCTGCTTTGTTGGGTCTAAATCAGTAGCTATAAAATCTATTTTATTCCATGAATGATTAAGCTAAAAAGAAAAAAGCTTGAAGCTAAAGAAGCTATTACATTGCTTGGTTTTCTTCTTATTAACCAGTTATGTAAAGATTTCTTTTTATAATAGGGTTATTATCCTCATACTACTACTAACTGTCTTTTTGTTGTTGACTTATTCTTTATAAGAGTTTTTATGAATGTAATGGATTTTAATTTTTCTTTTTTTGTCTTATGTTTGCAGCGGTTTACAGAATTACTAATATTCGGATGTGTCTTTGCAACACCTTTAGCGAAGGTTAGAATTCTTGGTTATTTTCTTCTTACGTCTGATGTTTTCTTTTTCCTTTTCTTATTTCTTAGCATTGGACCTATTGGGGCTTGGGTGGATAGCTAAGGTTAGTTGTTGTGTTGCATTAGTATGTATAAGTATCTTCAATCCATAATATGTCAATGTGCTTGCTCTGTTCATACAGTTTTATTTCAGAATCCATCTGTTTAACCTATAATATTTTCCAATTGGGTGATGACTTTAAGTTATATATGTGTTGATATTGTAGAGTATTTGTTTTATGTGTTCTTGGTTATTTCCTTTTAAAAAGAGTTGCTCTCCTCCATATCATAAGAGTTTATAGTCTTGAATCATACGGTTTGTAACTCTCAGTGTTTAGCATCTTCGTTACCCAGTTTCCTCAGGTAAGCACTTCAACCTACGATATCGAAAATTGCGAATTAGTTGCGTCTGTTTCAGAACTCTTACCGAACGAGATACGTACGGATTTGACATTTATTGATTTTCTCCTCTGATGATCAGCCTTACAGATTTATTTCACATTTATCGATTTGTTTGTTGCTTCCTGGTACCAAATTGCCGATTTGGGCATGTGGTCATCCTACTTCATAAGATTGTTTTATATTCAGAAAACACATATTTTGATTATTAAGTTAATTATATTTGCAACTTATGATATCAGATTTTATAAACGATAGATGTATATCATGCATAGTGTTAATATTTTGCTGTTTTTACATTAACTTTTCTAAATTGTCTTTTTTTGTGCTCTTCCCGTGCAGGATGTTGCAACTTCCTCTTTGCTTTCAGGTAGATTTTTCTAAATTTATTTATATTCTTTTGATGTATGTTTTATCTGATCATATCGTTTTAAATCTCTATTCCAAACGGCAAGGAAAAGAAACAAAGGGTAAGGGAAAGAAATAAAGAGTCGAGTAGTTTTGAAGCATTAATTTCTTTAGTAATATTTAAGTTTTAAATCTCTTTTGGAATTACATGCTTTTGATTTTGATGATATATCACTTTTTGTTTTGAATTACGTGTTTTCTGGTGATGTGAATTACATGTTTTTAATTTCTAATTTGATATATCACTGTCCTCTATGTTTTGAGTTTTAGAAATTGAGTACTTCATGTTTGTGTTAGAAACTCAATACTTCATGTTTCCTATTCACATCAGTAGCTTCAGAATAGTTAGCTTTGACTTATTTATGGTATTATTGATTTAGTTTTGACCTGTGGAATTTCACATCACTAGCTCTATTGTTACAATCTTTGCAAATGAGTTATGGTAGTAGTTTAGAATTGTTAAAAAGTTTGGATATAATTATGGTACATCAAAGTTAACTACACTTCCTTAAATTTGGAATTTATTTTAACTTATGGTACATCATACCATAGTGTATGATACACCGTACCGGAGCGTACCAAAATTAGCCTGCTGATTCAATTGAGTGGGTTTCACTAATGAATTTTGTTATTCCAGAGTCAAACGTTCGTAGATACCAATACAACTTCACTCCATGCAAGATCATACTATATAGAATCAAGAAAAATGGCATCCTCACCCCCATCCACACAGGTATGTGAAGCCAAATCTCCATGTACATCTTATATAAGTAATAGATAGGTCTTTAATTGACATACACTTATTAAAAAATAACTTATAATAGATTAGCTTGGTTGAGCTGAACATATACGTGGCATGATAAAAAGAAGTGGAAGCAACATGCTGAAAATGACAATACTTGATGAAAGGTATACTTATGAAAATCATAATTAATTGAACTTAAATTTTAACAATCACATTGTTGTTAACCCTTCATAGAATTTTCAGCATAAATTTTGACTTTCAATTTTAACTTTTCACATTGCAGTGAACACTACAATGACCGCTTCAGTGAACACGTCATATGTATGACAGACTGAAAACAATAGGCTTCCAACTTGGTGGAAGCACCTGACATATGTAGAAGTGTTCTTTTCAACTCTTTTGACCGTAGAAGTGTTCTTTTCAAATGGTTTGTAATTTTTGAATGATAGGCTGCTAGAAGCAGCTTCATTAACTCTAGCTTATGTAATTGTATTAACTACATCATTATGCTTACAATATAAAAACTTAAATCGACGTCTCGCCCGCCGCAACGCGCGGGTCGCAAGTCTCGTTAACTTAAAAATGCATTCAACATCACTTGTAAACCGGCGCATTCGCTTGCAAATCCGTTGCAACGCGGGGATCTTTTGTCTTGTATGACATCAAATGAACAAATTATAAAAATACAATCATTTGCAAGAAATTATTTTTTATGTTATTACTTTTTCCAGTCGAAAAAATTATTCGTTTATAACTATGGTTACTAACACATCGTCTTGAAACTTTTAGAATGGTGATTTCATGACTTTCCAGTCGTCCAAACTTTTAAACTCGGTTTGACACCACTTGTCACGATGTCATTTTTTAAGGTCTTTTGTGACATCCTTAAAGGTTTGCAAAGACGGAGCAACCTATCTGTTTTGCCACTTATGGACTTATTAGGAGAGTGTCTCCAACTCTTAACAAGTCAAGTGATATCTCAAAAGTGAAAACGCATATGAGATTCACTTTAAGTTAATTTTTAAGACCGTCGGCCGTCACAAAGGATACCATAAGGATTTGGGTAGTTGTTTTCTTTGTTTTCAGTTCAAGTTTGCTTTGGCTTCTGTAAGTTGTCATTCAATCAAAAGCTTAGTTTCGTGAGTTTCATTTGAGAGAAAAAAAAGTCAAAGCATACATTTGATACTACCTGCTTGTTATATCCATATTCAATTTGATTTAAAAGGACTAAATGCTTGACTCCAAGTTCAGTGATGGTTCAGCCAGCTAGCTAGTGCAAGAGGATAGAGATAGAATACACTAAAACAAGTTTTCAAACAAATGAATACCCAAAATCCAGCAGTCTTGAATGTTATCACCTGTAGATTAGTAGATATCACCATGCCTAATAACCATCGTACCTGCTTTTTTTTTTTCACCTGTAGACATTTTATAATTTCAGAATCAATGTAAAGCAGCAACAGTTTATAATGTTGCTCCATGCTGGTGTTTCCATAACATCATCATAATCATTTATCAAAGTAAACAATATGTTTAAAGTAATCAAAATAAAACAATTGCAGGTTCAACAGGTAAAATTGGCATAAATGTGTGACCTAAACTACTGTGTAAAACAACCAAACATCCAAAATCACAATAGTGTGAAACAATAAAAACACAATTAATTCAATCAAAATTGCCCCAAAATATCACTGCACCAGCTTAAGTATGTTGAAAGTTAGGGTACAAAATCAGATTTGGATAATAAGTAGCTGCAAGAAACTGATTATTGGAGACTGATTATGGCGGCATGTGTATTGTTGTTAAGCAACCAATGATCTATTTTTTAATCTTCAAATTGCAATGACTACACAGTGAAACACCTCCTAACAATTATGCCCAGCAGTGGTTAAAACTTAAAACTAAGGTAGGTTGGAAACAAGTCAAACGGCTTCTGTTTGAAATAAGGAACATGTTAATTATGATTGCAAAAGCAAAGACTATCTCTACAATATAATATCACATTATCAAATATTATATTAATTATGCAAAAGCAAGACTATTACAAATCAAACTTAAGATGGCTAGATTGATTGACACACAGCACAATAAACAAAATAAAGTCACAAAATATCAAACATAAAGCTAAAACATTTGGTCCAAGCAAGGATAAGGAAAATGTATAGAACAAGTTCTACCTAATTTTTCAGCGAGTGATGCAACAGATAAGGATGTTGGGACTTTACAGCCAATTCCAAGAAGCACTCAAGGTCATGGTCGCTTGTAATGTCTGTCACTATATACCTAGTTATTTTCTTTCTCCCTCTCCTTCCAGGGACAGCACGAAAGTAAGAAAGCATGAAGGGTTTGCCATCAACCTTGGAAAAGTCTAGATTTCTGATAAGATTTTCAAGTCCCTGCAAGGTTAAATTCTTACAAGGGACCATAAAGGCAACTGCAAGTACATCGTTTGGGTCCCCCACGTACTTCCTATTGCCAAGTCTATTCAGTACCCAATTCCCACCGGCTTGGAGCACACACTCGACTTCCTTAACCTCCTGCTTCTCGGTATCCTTGCGAGATGATGATGATGCCATTATCCTAAGAAATAAAACAAACAAACAAAAAATTAATGATAATCTGTGGCAAGAATTATTTAACTCTAAACGTGTCTATTAAATTTGATATGGATCGAACAATAAACGGCAAGCATGATCTACTTAGTTTAGAATCTACTTTATCTGTTCTTTAGAAAATGCAGCAATACACAGATTCAGAATCCAAAAACAGTTATCCAATAGGGAACACTTCAACTGTATCCCCCTTGAGTTCTAAATTATCAACAATTTACCACATATAACGAATTATAAATGTATCCAACCATACACAACCAGCAGGATCTACTTAATTTAATGATTAACACTACAGGAAATGCAAAAACACACAGAATTCTGATTTCAAAAACAGTTAATCGAACAGGTAAAACTTCAGCTATATACGTTTTCAGTTCATGATTATCGACAATTTAGCACAAATTATTAAGTACGGATCAAACCAAAATCGTAACAGCAAAACACAAGTAGCAGCAGTAAAATACAATTTATACCAAATCGTAGCAGCAAAATACATTTCATACCAAATCGTAGCAGAAAAATACAACTTATACCAAATCGTAACAGCAAAACACAAGTAGCAGCAGTAAAATACAATTTATACCAAATCGTAGCAGCCAAATACAGTTTATACCAAATCGTAGCAACAACGGTAGTAGCAAAACACAGTCGATCCTACATTTCTAGTTTTCTACCTAGTATTGAACTATTGACATAAATCATACGAAATCGCTGAGAAAAGTGAGACATTGACGAAGCAGCTGTGAGAAAACGTACCAGACGAAGGGACGATTGACGATCGACGAGCAATTAAGCGGGAACTGGTAAAGCGATCGAGGAAGATGAAAGGAGCGGGAACGTTGAAATGGAAATACGATTAGGGTAACAGTGAGTCTTATATAAATGGGGTTTCTTAGAGACACCCCCTTTTTTTAATACACCAGCTCTATACGTGAAGGATAGGGCTCCCCTTCACGTATAGGAGGGGTGTCAAAATAAAGCAGCTCCCACTTCTCCCTCCCCTTCACGTGTAGAGGTGGTGTAAGAATTAAGGGGTGAAGGATAACCCTATCCTTCACGTATAACTGTCAGAGCATGATAGTACAACGTCAGGGAATGTCGGGGGTGTGTTGGGGGATGTCTAAGAACCCTCACGTAGAGCTCTGTACGTGAAGGTAAGAATTAAGGGGTGAAGGATAAACTTATCCTTCACGTATAACTGTTAGAGCATGATAGTACAACGTCCGGGAATATCGGGTGTGTGTGCCGGGGATGTCTAAGAACCGTCACGTAGATCTCTCTACGTGAAGGTTAGGTCAAACTTTTTTTAAATTTTTTAGCATTGTTCTATAAACTAGATAATTAACAAAATACAAGAAACATACAAAAAGTGGTAACTGAAGCATACAAAAATTAAAAGTAGATCCACACACATCTTTTTTAAATTTATTATTTCTTTTAATTAGGATTACCACTAAGCTATCCTAAATTTTTTTAACTATAGTTGCATCATATTTGGGTTCTTTGTCGATAATATAAGACACACTATATCCTTATTTGTTGTACAACTTTAAAAAAATTTTATTTATCAAATAAAAAGTTTTAATAAATGGGAGCTAAAGATCTTAAATGGAAGCCGTACACGTCACCATTGGCCCTATATGTGACCCATTTTTTACTTCCACACGTCACCCTAAGGCCTATACGTGACCCCTTAATTTTTTTCCTCCATACTTGACCTCTGCCATTTACACGGCAACTCAACACCATAGTTTTAGTCACCTATACCTAACGAATGGGTCTCCACGTTAAGTATAGATATTTTTTTTGTAACCTAAAATTATATAAAGATTAACTCAACAATAAAAATACTAATTACTAATAATACTAATAGAAACAACAATAATAATCCAATAATCATAATATATTAATATTAATAATAATAATAATAATAATAATAATAATAATAACAATAATAAATAAATAATAATCTCAAAACTAGTTATTAAATTTCATACATGTAATAGTTTATTTAAATTTTAATATTTTACGTTTGATTACAATGTTCATCGTATATTTAGACCACTCTACTAATAATAATTGTAATAACATTAATATTACTACAATAATCATAGTAATAATATACGTTTGGGTACATGCACTTAATACATACAACATTACTAACAGTATTTTTCCATAGACTCGTATCCATGTGACTATATGTATGTATGTATGTATGAATAGACTTGCATTGATGTGACTATATGTATGTATATATGAAAGCATACTAAGTTTATTTGTATGAGTCTTGTGTTTTTATATGTGTGTGGTTTATCTGTATCGATATCGTATGAGTATGTGTATGTATGTATGTATGCGTGTATCTTCTAATAATAATAATAGACAATCGTATCGTCTATATATGCTTGATAATAATAGCAACGTATCTATATTGTATGATTATGTCTATGTATGTAGGCACGTTAATTACACGTGTAAATACAAATATAAAGCTGGAGTATAGGCCTCAATGGGAGCTAAACATCTTAAATGAGAGCTGTACACGTCACCATTAGCCCTATATGTGACCCCTTTTTTACCTCTATACGTCACCCTAAGGCCTATACGTGACCCCTTAATTTTTTCCTCCATACTTGACCTCTGCCATTTACACGGTAGTTCAACACCATAGTTTCAGTCACCTATACCTAACGAATGGGTCCCACGTTAAGTATAGATAGTTTTTTGTAACCTAAAATTATATAAAGATTAACTCAACAATAAAAATACTAATTACTAATAATACTAATAGAAACAATAATAATAATCCAATAATCATAATAATATAATAATATAATAATAATAATAATAATAATAATAATAGTAACAATAATAATAATAAAAGTAACAGTAATAATAATAAATAAATAATAATCTCAAAACTAGTTATTAAATTTCATACATGTAATAGGTTATTTAAATTTTAATATTTTACGTTTGATTACAATGTTCATCGTATATTTAGACCCCTTTTTTTCCTCCATACCTGACCTCTGCCCTTTACACGGCAGCTCAACATTATAGTTTCAGTCATCTAATTTTTTTTTCTTCAAATAAACAGTACTTTTTAACCGAATACCGGTTAGCGCTTTAAAAAATCAACGTGGAGTTGCATATTTCTAAAATTGAATAATTTAAACCGAATACCCAATTAGTGTTTAAATTTGTCTTAAGTATGTTTAGGTGTTCGAAGTGTTGTTTAAGAGTTTTAGGTATTGTTTAAGTGTGTTTTAGTGTGTTTGCAAATTTGTATCAATAAAAATGTTCATATTAATACAAATTTTCTTATACATAAAGGTAAACTTAAGGAGACTAGTTTAGAAAAAAGACGTTCTTATTTTTATAAGAAACTATAGTTTGCCACTGGCTAGGTTCTTTGCATTTATAAGCGACTTTTAACTACAATTAAAACATTTTATAAGTATATATAGATGATTTCATTTTAAGGAACTATTTTCCTAAATATCCTTAAAAAACATTTTGTAATAAAATAATTAAATCAGTTTCATAGAAAAAAATTATTGAATAAAAAACTAACACATAATTATAAGTTAATTTGAATATTACTATTTTTTCTTTTAGTTTCATTACATATTCAAACCGGAACCAACTATATTAGAATATATTATATATTATTAGGATTTATTAGTACATGTTTATTATTAGGATTTATCATCTGGACCTGCTGTTTTGAGGGGTGAAGGAGGGCTCTAAACGTGAGCATTTACTGTTTTGAGGGGTGAAGGATAGCTCTAAACGTGAGCATTTACGTGAAGGATAAAAAAATTCCGACAAACTCTGTCAGTTAACTGGACTTGCTGTTTTGAGGGGTGAAGGAGGGAACTAAACGTGAGCATTTATTTTTACACCCCCACTATACGTGAAGGATAGCGCTATCCTTCACGTCTTAAGATGGTGTATTACAAAAAAAGGGGGTGTCCCTATAAGAACCCATATAAATAGTACGAGTAAGATATTGGGAATTTAATTATATTTTCTTGGATCAACAACTTTAATCTTTAATAACACTAAAATTAAAATAGCGGGCCATCTAATAACTATAAAAAGTTAAAATTAATAATAAACTAGGTTGAGAGATATATCGTGCGTTCTGACAATCGTAATTTGAAGCGTTTTACTTATAGAAATGTCGGAAGTAAGAGATAGTTTTTTTTTTGAACAGTAAATATTTATTTACACTAAATACACCATTGTCAGGGTTTGAACCCATGACCTCCAACTAAGAGGACAAAGCATCTACCAAGTGAGCTAGTCCCACATTGGCGGAAGTAAGAGATAGTTAATTACAACATTTATATTAAAAAAACATAACGTTATCAACAAAAAAAAACTTCATGGTCACGAACAAAAAACTACAAACCAATATAAACATTTTAACATCTAAAGGTGTAAAAGAAGATGTTATGTAGGAGTCACTGGGTTCTGTGGGTCTTCTTGATCAATTCGCTCAAAAGTCAGTAAGATGAAAAACGGAGAAGAAGTTCGTTATTAAATGATGGTGTTAAACAAAAAACGGTTTTCTGTTGCGGTAAAAATTACTCTATATGTTATCAAGTGAAAACAATTAATAAAAGATTAAAAAAAGGTCCAAGGGCAGCGCCCATACCACCAGAGCAACCTCACCTTTGTGAAAAATAGGCAACAATATACTATATACGGTAAAACTTTTTTGTTAAAAATAAGCACCTAAAAAGGCATGTTCCCAATATTGACCTTGTCAATGTTATGTTAATAATAAACAGTGAGCTACATCTTTTTTTGAACAGCATTGAACTTCAACTATGTCATTCAAGGTGTGCGTATGGTATAACGGTGTTACTTACAACACGCTGTATGTACAAAACGTGTGGGTGGTCCAGACCATCAGTTGAGCTCAACCCAGGATAAACCCACCTCTCTGAATGCCCAGTGGTAAAGCCTGTTGAGCTCGGCGATCGAACTCGTAACCTCTTAGTCCCCAATCTTCCTTTCGTCATCATACCAGACAAATGCCCGATGATAAATGGTGGGCTATATCGGTTTGATTTTTCGGTTATTTAAGTTCGGTTGTATAACAGTTCGGTATGCTTTTTCTGGTCACCCCTATAATATATATCAAACAATCATATATATATATTTTTTAACCATCATATTCTTGTATTCGTTAAACAAACAACGGTTACAACCAGGGGCGGATCTAGTAGCTTGGCATCGGGTTCACGGGAACCCAATGGATTTCGAACTTTTAGTAGAAATATACGTAAAAAAGTGGCGGTGAATCCTCATATTGATTAGGAGTGAATCCTTATATTGATTAGGAGTGAGTCCAAAGTAAAAATCCGAAATAGTTCAGCTGGTTCTGCGCTTGCTTTAGAACCTAGACATACAAGGTTCAAATCCGGTCATCTACCGTTTTTTTAGCATCTTCCGTTTTTGGATTTTTTTTTTAAAATAGCTCTTTATTAGGGTTTCACAAGGTTGTCTAACATCATAGCGCTCATAATTTCAGACCCTCGCCTCACGACACACGACCTCAGTCGCCCCTCTCTTCGAATTCGACACAGCCACTCCCATCTGGCTCTCCTTCGGCGACGGCCGACGGCGTCCGACCTTCTCCTCCGACAACGGCTACCCTCTGTCACTCTCAGGCTCACTCTCCAGTTCTGCTCTCTTCGAGCTTCGACCCTCTCCTCTCTCGGTTCTCCTACTGCTGTAAGTTGAATTTCGATTTTGTTTATTGATTTGTTATTACACTTTGTTGATTTGTTATAAACTAAGTTGAATTTCGGTTCTCCAAGTAAGTTGAATTTCTTTTACGTTTTAGGGCTTTACTGAATCTAGTTTTGCCCCATTTCTACATAGAAATCTTAGTGAAACACCTTGTTCTTTTGTTCTTTTCGTGTAAATTGGTTTTCAGTTCTATGTTATCAATGTATTTTTTATGAAACCAGAATATAATGAAGGTTTTATGAACACAAAATATGTTTTAAAGTTTTTTCTATAACTAATTTGGTATTTTGGACATTGATTTTGATTCTTAATTTTTTAAATGTTAATGCATTGTGAAATTGTGAATTAGATATAATGACTATTGAGAGATTTTTCACAAAAAAAACCCATCAAATATTGAATCATCATCTTCAACTTCAAGTAGTAAATACAAGAAAATAGACTTGTGTTATCAACTTTACCCGACCCGAAACCAAACCGAAAATTTTGACATTTAGTTGTTTGAATTTCGACTGTCGAAAATAAGTGAACCCAATGAAAAAAAATCCTGGATCCGCCACTGGTTACAACTCAACATGAAGTACAAGGGAGGCGGGCAACAAGCTGCGCCGCCAACCCCTTCTGAATAGCAAAGCGTAACCGGATGAAAACCACCTTCAAACCACTAGGAGTCACCACATTCCCAATCATTATAAAAAATCATTTTGAAAAAGTAAAAAAAGAAACCAAACTGAAATTTTCAGTTCGGCTTTTTTGTTATGGGATATCGCGGTGTTGTTTATTCAGTTAAATTTATTTCGGTTTGGTTAATTTGGTTTCCTGATCACCCATTAAAACAGTCATTTTGTTTTGTAACTATAAAAAATCCAATAAACTATTATAGTTTATCTATCTTTAGTAACGGTTAAAGTTTATCTTATTTAACTAACATCGTGATTTTGGTAATTCTTTTGTATCTCATTTGTAAGTCTGTATTTTGCAATTCTTTTACTTGTACTCGTTTCCTCTGTAACTTTTCTACATTTTTATACCATCACCATGAATCCTTTCAACCCGAACCAACCGTTTAAACAGATCCAATTTTCAATCGGTTGGACGGAATGTTCTCACCCAAGCATGCCTAACCCGAACCAACAATTGCATCACAACAAACTAACGTTTGCAAACTGAGCATCACCCAGCGTCCCAACGCGAAAACCCTTTTTCAAGCCCAACAACAACCGGATCCTGATGAAGAAGTCGTGCCCGAGTCCGAATCCAAACCCGAACACCTCCAACAAGAAGGTAACCCAAGAAGAAAGAAAACCAAGAGCCAGCTAAAAGAGCAAGGTCAAAGTGGACATAAAATTTGTCAATTTTTATATATAAAAGCTAATTGACCTTAGTTGTAAATTGTAATCAGTAGAGTATAAAATCTTCCAAAAAGGTTGTAATTCTACCACTGCTCTTCCTTACACCATGAATACACACTTGACACTTTCAGGAGATCATCAATGATCTTAGAGGCGTAAAATCTACAAGTAGATTCCAATTAAATGACAAAAAGCTCAAAATAAAACGGTGCCTTCGAGAGAGAACTTGCCACAACTACACGTACAATGCCTCGTGTATGCCGCCACCACCCCTTTATCCTAACATATAAATAAAAGCAATTTCGTTGTAACAAAAATGGCGATTTTACATGGTAATGTGCGGTCTAGAAGTTTGGTCATCTGCTGCTAATTCATGGAGTCTGCTGATAATTTTGTGAGCTACATCACAATATGCTTTTGAAACAGCACTAGTTGGTTGAGATATGACTACAGGGACACCTTCATCAGATCCACTTCTGATCTCTTCCTCCAGTGGTATCTAAAACCATAATGCATCATAACTGAGTAGCAAAATAAGATGGTCAACGCGAATTGGTCAAAAGGGTAAAAACAAACATACTTCACCGACAAATCCTAATCCCATTTCATCGGCTGTTTTGCGTGCTCCGCCTCTTCCAAATATGTAAGAAGGTTTGGTACAGTGTGGACATTTGAAGTAGCTCATGTTCTCTATCAGTCCCAATATCTGCAAATTGATTATAAATGTTACTGAATGCCGAAACACTAAACATATATGAAATTCAAGAAAAAGTTAGAGAGCAAGTTGGCACAACCCATTTTGACCTGCCCTAAAAGTTTGTTGGTTTTAACACTTGGATATGATAAGTTCTTTTTTATTGTTAATACTTGTTGGGTATTTGGGTATAAGTATTTTAGTAGTAGATTCCCAGCAATAGAAATTCCGAATTAATGTGCAAATGCTTCTTACAGCACATAAACACATGGAGATTAACATACAGGAACAGAGACTTTAGAGAACATTTTGACTCCTCTTCGGGCATCCATTAGCGCAACATCTTGAGGAGTTGATACAATCAATGCTCCTGCCAACAAAGAATACATAAAAACATAACAATTTAAACCTCCAAAACTAATTTTACAACAAAAATAATAATAAATGCATGTAAGAGAAGATAGACTTTGGCATCAAGTTTATACTTAAGCCTCTACTTCATAATATACCTGATAACTGCAGTCTCTGTGACATAGAGATCTGAGCATCACCAGTGCCAGGTGGCATATCCACCACAAGAATATCTAACTGACCCCACTCGACCCCCCTCGTCATTTGTTCAAGCGCTTTCATCACCTATAAACGATTCTCATATCAAAACCTTGAAAAGTTAACATTTATAGGCGGCCCGTTTATCTGCCATTCAACCTAATGAACAAGAAGAGAGTTATATGTAAAAACATACCATAGGACCTCTCCACACAATTGGGGCATCTTTCTCAACAAGTGATCCCATCGAAATACACTTGACTCCATGGCTTTCAATTGGAATCATTTTATTTCCTGAAAGTGAAATATAAATAGTTTAGCAAAAAACTAAAAAGATCCAAATGAATTAGTTACTGCATATAACTATATAAGTCATTTAAAAAACAGTCACATGCTATAAGAACATTATCACCTTTACTCACTTCAGGCTTCCCATGTAGTTTCATCATTGTAGTAATTGACGGTCCATATACATCGGCATCGAGCAATCCAACGCGAAGATTGCACATATTGGCTAGCGAAACCGCCAAGTTGACTGCAAATACAAAGTCAACAACAACCTACTAGTTATAATCCTACCCTCCAAATGGACTTAATTGCATCAAATGATTATCTTAACAATTATCAGTTAAATTTTTCAAATTTGAACTTGAAATGTCAAAATGTCATGCCAATCTGGAAATCAAACAGGCAAATCAACTGACTGTAAAGGTTAACGATCCGAGCCCTAGATCCCGTATCTAACAAAATTCAACAACAAATTTGAAGTATTACCAGCGGTGGTTGACTTGCCAACGCCACCTTTACCAGAGGCAATAGCTATGATGTCTTTTACCCCTTCAATTTTGAGGCTTCGAGCATTCTCTGCGCCAGCAGCGTAGCCTCGGAAACCTCCGAGCTTTTTCTATATTCGGGAACTGAAACAGTTAAATAAAAACAACAAAATTGAACGATAAATGGAAGAACCGTAGATGCTTACACTAGTAAGGTTGAAGAATCGATTCATGATTGATAGATAGATAGATAGAGAGCTTATCGATCTTCTGAAGAAGAAGAAGAAGAAGAAGGGGAATGATTTTGGTGTCAGACGAATTCGGGTTCATGGGGGCGGGTTTGGGTTACAACATACAACCCGAGTTGTTTAGGTCTTTGGACTTCGGATGGGTTAATTCTTACTTGAGATATGGGCCCAAGCCTGAGATAACATTCTTTGGGCTTGTGGCGAAATGGGTCAGTTGAGTTGACCCAGAATCTTGTTTGTCAAACGTTTTAATTTTTTTTTGAGTAAATTGCACCGGAGGTTCCTGAACTTTACAAAAATCTCATATTGAGTCCCTGAACTTTCGAAAGTGCAGGGGAAGTCCTCAAGGTTTCACTTTTATCTCACCTGGGGTCCCTAGGGTTAACACCAAAGGTTTACTTTTATCTCACCTGGGGTCCCTAGGTCTAACACCAAGGGACCCCAGGTGAGATAAAAGTGAAACCTTGAGGACTTCCCCTGCACTTTCGAAAGTTCAGGTACTCAATATGAGATTTTTGCAAAGTTCAAGGACCTCCGGTGCAATTTACTCTTTTTTTTCTTAATGAATAATAGGGTGTCAGTGCTGATTGTGTGACTTTCAAGTCATTGTGTCGATAGCCAACCTAATGCCTTCTCTGACATGTTCGTAGCTCTTGTACAAGAAGCATTACTTGTACTTGGTATGCATTTTTAGTCAAGTTGGCTAATCACGAGTAAGTTTTAAGGCCATGTTTGGTTCACATAATTTTTGGAATTGATTTCGTTTGTTTTTTTTATGTTGTTTGGTTTGTAAAATTATTAACACAACAAACTCAGTGTCGCATAATCAAATGTATACTATAGGTTCATAAGTTAAAAAAGATAAAATATCTGATGCAACGCGCAAGATGCTTTCTATACGTTTTAGTTTAATGTTGATATCATTTGTGCACCTTTTTGGTATATATGTATATGACATCAAATGGATACTCATGATTTTCACGGCATAAGTTTTAGTTAGCACCAAACTCACATCAACTCACATGTGAAACACCACCCCCTACAGTGTGAGTTGGTGGCCTGAGTTGGTGCCGTGAGAATTCCAAAGACGTGAAACACTAACTCAATTTAATTCTTTCATTTCTTCAACCAATCATATCCATTCTAATTATTTAATTTTTTTATTTAAATATTTAATAAAATAATATTAACTCACATCACACAACTCAAACCACCATATCCCTCATATCAAACTCACACCGGTAAATCCAGTCACTATTACGTGGCAAACCCCAATCTATATTTTATTTACTATTATTGCAATGAATGAACT
Organism: Deinandra increscens subsp. villosa; assembly: GCA_039602395.1. Classification (NCBI taxonomy): domain Eukaryota; kingdom Viridiplantae; phylum Streptophyta; class Magnoliopsida; order Asterales; family Asteraceae; genus Deinandra; species Deinandra increscens. The sequence continues at coordinate 25,478,930 of JBCNJP010000014.1, read as the reverse complement.
AGCCTTTGTTATTTTCTGTGAGATTACTAATATGACATCTTTTAAGACATTGAGTCCAAACATGGCTTCTTTCTTATTATAGAAAACAGGGACATATGCTTAAATAGCATTTCCTAGTTAGAATGATAAAAGAAATATACAATGAAACATGCAGAAAAACTAGAAAACATAGTTGGGAACTTTCAAACTTAGAAAAAAGTCTTGCGCAATCTGGATTTGTTCAATAAAATTCGTCTCCTGTGAATAAGATCAGATTCTTGAATTTAAATTTTATTTTGACTCATATATGAATGATCTAAAGAATACCATAGAGAGTAGGGCAGTTGTTTTCTTTGTTTGATTGTTTCCATTTTCTATGAAAGCTTTCATTCAATCAAAAGCTTAATTTCATGAGTCTAATTTGAGAGTAAAAGATTCAAAGCATAGATTTGATTCTACCAGCTTGTTATATCTATATTCCATTTGATTTAAAAAGGCTAAATGCTCGACACCAAGTTCAGTGATGATTAAGCCAGCTAGCTAGTACAAGAGGATAATAGAGATAGAATATACTAAAACAAGTTTTCAAACATATGAACACCCAAAATCCAGCAGTCTTGAATGTCATCACCTGTAGATATCACCATGCCTACTAATCATCATACCTACTAAGTCATCACCTGTAACATTTTATAATTTCAAAATCAGTGCAAAACAGCCACAGTTTATAATGTTGTTCCATATTGGTGTTTCTATAAAATCCCCATAATCATCTCCCATACTGAATCAAAGTAAACAATATTTTCTAAGTAATCAAAATATAACAATTACACGTTTAACAACAGGTAAAACAAGCATAAATGTATGACCTAATTACTATGTAAAACAAGCAAACGTCCAAAATCGCTACGATGTGAAACAATCAAAACACAATTAAAAGTCGCTGTCTTTTAAGGGATTTATGCAAATTATGTACAGAATATGTCCATCATGATTCGAGAAAGTGTGAATTAAACCATAAAAATATAATGAACTTGGCTAACTTGGAAAAACAGAAGTATTGTTCAATATCCAAAAAGGATGAGTTAATGTTAGGGGGCTTTTTTTAGAAATGGTCAGATGTAATCAGATGTTGAAACTTTGTTGTGTCACTGTGTGATATTTAGTTTTTCTTTGCTTTCCCCCATGGCCCCATCCTATATTTAGAATGACTATGTTAGGCGTATTTTACTATGGATTTGTTATAATTATCCTGAAGATGCAGTACTAATATGTATTACAATATTAACTGTACTGTTTTGGAAACATGGTGCATATGTTCATAGTAATAACTGTTAGAAATGACATGTTTCAGTATCTATGGCATTAATGGACATGCAGACAACCTCATTTATGTCCTTTTCTAATGTATATTTTTTCTTACCTTGCACAACTGATAAAGAAATTTAAAATATCAAATCTTAGTAAGAGCATATCTAATTTATATATACATTTCTAGAGAAACCTGTCATATGTTGGCTATATTCTGAATTTTGATTCTCACCTATTCACATGATTGTGTGGGTGTAATTCTGTTTAATGGTATAAAGTAATTTAAAAGTAGTCAATTTTCAGAAAGAAGTGTTAGTTGTTTAATTTCTATACTTTTATCATTTCTGTTTATCTAACCTTTATGTTAATGTTGTGTGTGATGATTTATAAGAAAGATAGGTTTTCTATGTCGTTATTTTGAGTTTTGATGATTGTAAAAGTTCTTGCTTTTCAAGAATATCCATTTAGTAATACACCCAAACAAGTTGTGCTTAACACGCTCATGAAACACCACAAAACATCCATCTGTCCAAGTAAACATAATGAAAATGACAGAGACAAGTTTTACCTAATTTTTCAGAGAGTGATGCAATACTAAAGGAAGCGGCGAATTAACAACCAATTCCACGAAGCCCTCACAGTCATGGTCACTTGTAAGATCTGTTGCTATATACCGATTTCTTTTCCTTCTGTTTATCTTTCCAGGCACAGCGCGAAAGTAAGAAAGTATGAAGGGTTTGTCAGTCTCGAGTATACCTCGGTTTCTGACAAGATTTTCCAACACCTCCAATGTCAGATTCTTTCGAGGGACGTGAAACCAAACTGTACGTATCTTGATGTCTTCCCCCACATACTTCCTATTTCCACGTCTATTTGGTACCCATTTCCCACCGGTGCAGAGCAAACACGCGACTTCCTTAACCTCCTGCTTCTCGGTATCCTTGCTAGATGGTGATGACGCCATTATCCTAAGAAATAAAACAAACAAAAATTAATAAAATCTTTTGCAAGAATTATTAAACTCTAACTATGTCTATTAAAGTTGATATGGATCGAACCATAAACGGCAAGCATGATCTGCTTAGTTTAGAATCTACTTTATCTGTTCTTTAGAAAATGCAGCAATACACAAATTCAGAATCCAAAAACAGTTATCCAACAATGAACACTTCAACTGTATTCCCCTTGAGTTCCAAATTATCAACAATCTACCAGATATAAGAAACATATATGGAATTCAATATGAATCCAGCAATAAACCGCCAGCACGATCTACTTAATTTAATGATCAACGCTACAGGAGATGCAAAAACAACCGAATTCCGATTTCAAAAACAGTTAACCGAACAGTGAAAACTTCAGTTCATGATTATCGAAAATATAGCACAAATGATTACGGCTTTTAGGGCTCGTTAGTGAATAGTACCGACCAGTTGCAGATCAAGCATTTTAAACCTAATCAACTGAAGATCATTGACATACTTCATGATAAAAAAAACTTCGAATCCATTATTATAAACGCAGTCAACTTCATTGATTAGCCATAAGAATAGTCCATCTGAATCTAAAATAGTTATCCAACAGTGAACACTTCAACTGTATTCCCCTTGAGTTCCAAATTATCGACAGTTTACCATATATAAGAAGCATATATTGAAGTTGATATGAATCCAGTAATAAACAGCCAGCACGATCTACTTTATATAATGATCAACGCTACAGGAAATGCAAAAACAACCAAAGAATTCCGATTTCAAAAACAGTTAATCGAACAGTGAAAACCTTCAGTTCCTGATCATCGACAATTTAGCACAAATGATCACGGTTTTTTCGGATTGTTAGTGAATAGTAATGACGAGTTGCAAATCTAGCATTTTAAACCTAATCATCTGAATATCATTGACATAGTTCATGATAAAATAAACTTCGAATCCATTAGAATAAACGCAGTCAACTTCATCGATTAACCATAAGAACAGTTCATCTGAATCTAAAACGTACGCAAAATAATACTAAAAAAACGCCCAAAATCCGGGGAAAAAAATCGAAATAAGAGAGAATGTAGGCACAATCGGACGAGCAGAAATGGATAGATGAAGAAGAACACCTGACGAAATGCTAGAAAAATGGGGGGAGATGAGAAGAATGTGCCGCTCGCTAGGGTTTTCTTTGGTGATCGGGTTTGACGAGGGCGGGAGGATTTTCCGAACTAATGTTAAATATGCATGTTTAATTTATCTTACTTAATTAACATCTTGATGAATTTTTTTTTTAATATTTAAGGTCA
>JBCNJP010000014.1:25398657-25474853 GCA_039602395.1 Deinandra increscens subsp. villosa | reverse complement strand
TTTTTTTTCTTAATGAATAATAGGGTGTCAGTGCTGATTGTGTGACTTTCAAGTCATTGTGTCGATAGCCAACCTAATGCCTTCTCTGACATGTTCGTAGCTCTTGTACAAGAAGCATTACTTGTACTTGGTATGCATTTTTAGTCAAGTTGGCTAATCACGAGTAAGTTTTAAGGCCATGTTTGGTTCACATAATTTTTGGAATTGATTTCGTTTGTTTTTTTTATGTTGTTTGGTTTGTAAAATTATTAACACAACAAACTCAGTGTCGCATAATCAAATGTATACTATAGGTTCATAAGTTAAAAAAGATAAAATATCTGATGCAACGCGCAAGATGCTTTCTATACGTTTTAGTTTAATGTTGATATCATTTGTGCACCTTTTTGGTATATATGTATATGACATCAAATGGATACTCATGATTTTCACGGCATAAGTTTTAGTTAGCACCAAACTCACATCAACTCACATGTGAAACACCACCCCCTACAGTGTGAGTTGGTGGCCTGAGTTGGTGCCGTGAGAATTCCAAAGACGTGAAACACTAACTCAATTTAATTCTTTCATTTCTTCAACCAATCATATCCATTCTAATTATTTAATTTTTTTATTTAAATATTTAATAAAATAATATTAACTCACATCACACAACTCAAACCACCATATCCCTCATATCAAACTCACACCGGTAAATCCAGTCACTATTACGTGGCAAACCCCAATCTATATTTTATTTACTATTATTGCAATGAATGAACTAGCCTTTGTTATTTTCTGTGAGATTACTAATATGACATCTTTTAAGACATTGAGTCCAAACATGGCTTCTTTCTTATTATAGAAAACAGGGACATATGCTTAAATAGCATTTCCTAGTTAGAATGATAAAAGAAATATACAATGAAACATGCAGAAAAACTAGAAAACATAGTTGGGAACTTTCAAACTTAGAAAAAAGTCTTGCGCAATCTGGATTTGTTCAATAAAATTCGTCTCCTGTGAATAAGATCAGATTCTTGAATTTAAATTTTATTTTGACTCATATATGAATGATCTAAAGAATACCATAGAGAGTAGGGCAGTTGTTTTCTTTGTTTGATTGTTTCCATTTTCTATGAAAGCTTTCATTCAATCAAAAGCTTAATTTCATGAGTCTAATTTGAGAGTAAAAGATTCAAAGCATAGATTTGATTCTACCAGCTTGTTATATCTATATTCCATTTGATTTAAAAAGGCTAAATGCTCGACACCAAGTTCAGTGATGATTAAGCCAGCTAGCTAGTACAAGAGGATAATAGAGATAGAATATACTAAAACAAGTTTTCAAACATATGAACACCCAAAATCCAGCAGTCTTGAATGTCATCACCTGTAGATATTACCATGCCAACTAACCATGATACCTGTAACATTTTATAATTTCAAAATCAGTGCAAAACAGCCACAGTTTATAATGTTGTTCCATATTGGTGTTTCTATAAAATCCCCATAATCATCTCCCATACTGAATCAAAGTAAACAATATTTTCTAAGTAATCAAAATATAACAATTACACGTTTAACAACAGGTAAAACAAGCATAAATGTATGACCTAATTACTATGTAAAACAAGCAAACGTCCAAAATCGCTACGATGTGAAACAATCAAAACACAATTAAAAGTCGCTGTCTTTTAAGGGATTTATGCAAATTATGTACAGAATATGTCCATCATTATTCGAGAAAGTGTGAATTAAACCATAAAAATATAATGAACTTGGCTAACTTGGAAAAACAGAAGTATTGTTCAATATCCAAAAAGGATGAGTTAATGTTAGGGGGCTTTTTTTAGAAATGGTCAGATGTAATCAGATGTTGAAACTTTGTTGTGTCACTGTGTGATATTTAGTTTTTCTTTGCTTTCCCCCATGGCCCCATCCTATATTTAGAATGACTATGTTAGGCGTATTTTACTATGGATTTGTTATAATTATCCTGAAGATGCAGTACTAATATGTATTACAATATTAACTGTACTGTTTTGGAAACATGGTGCATATGTTCATAGTAATAACTGTTAGAAATGACATGTTTCAGTATCTATGGCATTAATGGACATGCAGACAACCTCATCTATGTCCTTTTCTAATGTATATTTTTTCTTACCTTGCACAACTGATAAAGAAATTTAAAATATCAAATCTTAGTAAGAGCATATCTAATTTATATATACATTTCTAGAGAAACCTGTCATATGTTGACTATATTCTGAATTTTGATTCTCACCTATTCACATGATTGTGTGGGTGTAATTCTGTTTAATGGTATAAAGTAATTTAAAAGTAGTCAATTTTCAGAAAGAAGTGTTAGTTGTTTAATTTCTATACTTTTATCATTTCTGTTTATCTAACCTTTACGTTAATGTTGTGTGTGATGATTTATAAGAAAGATAGGTTTTCTATGTCGTTATTTTGAGTTTTGATGATTGTAAAAGTTCTTGCTTTTCAAGAATATCCATTTAGTAATACACCCAAACAAGTTGTGCTTAACACGCTCATGAAACACCACAAAACATCCATCTGTCCAAGTAAACATAATGAAAATGACAGAGACAAGTTTTACCTAATTTTTCAGAGAGTGATGCAATACTAAAGGAAGCGGCGAATTAACAACCAATTCCACGAAGCCCTCACAGTCATGGTCACTTGTAAGATCTGTTGCTATATACCGATTTCTTTTCCTTCTGTTTATCTTTCCAGGCACAGCGCGAAAGTAAGAAAGTATGAAGGGTTTGTCAGTCTCGAGTATACCTCGGTTTCTGACAAGATCTTCCAACACCTCCAATGTCAGATTCTTTCGAGCGACGTAAAACCAAACTGTACGTATCTTGATGTCTTCCCCCACATACTTCCTATTTCCACGTCTATTTGGTACCCATTTCCCACCGGTGCAGAGCAAACACGCGACTTCCTTAACCTCCTGCTTCTCGGTATCCTTGCTAGATGGTGATGACGCCATTATCCTAAGAAATAAAACAAACAAAAATTAATAAAATCTTTTGCAAGAATTATTAAACTCTAACTATGTCTATTGAAGTTGATATGGATCGAACCATAAACGGCAAGCATGATCTGCTTAGTTTAGAATCTACTTTATCTATTCTTTAGAAAATGCAGCAATACACAGATTCAGAATCCAAAAACAGTTATCCAACAATGAACACTTCAACTGTATTCCCCTTGAGTTCCAAATTATCAACAATCTACCAGATATAAGAAACATATATGGAATTCAATATGAATCCAGCAATAAACCGCCAGCACGATCTACTTAATTTAATGATCAACGCTACAGGAGATGCAAAAACAACAGAATTCCGATTTCAAAAACAGTTAACCAAACAGTGAAAACTTCAGTTCATGATTATCGAAAATATAGCACAAATGATTACGGCTTTTAGGGCTCGTTAGTGAATAGTACCGACCAGTTGCAGATCAAGCATTTTAAACCTAATCAACTGAAGATCATTGACATACTTCATGATAAAAAAAACTTCGAATCCATTATTATAAACGCAGTCAACTTCATTGATTAGCCATAAGAATAGTCCATCTGAATCTAAAATAGTGAACACTTCAACTGTATTCCCCTTGAGTTCCAAATTATCGACAGTTTACCATATATAAGAAACATATATTGAAGTTGATATGAATCCAGTAATAAACAGCCAGCACGATCTACTTTATATAATGATCAACGCTACAGGAAATGCAAAAACATCCAAAGAATTCCGATTTCAAAAACAGTTAATCGAACAGTGAAAACTTCAGTTCCTGATCATCGACAATTTAGCACAAATGATCACGGTTTTTTCGGATTGTTAGTGAATAGTAATGACGAGTTGCAAATCTAGCATTTTAAACCTAATCATCTGAATATCATTGACATAGTTCATGATAAAATTAACTTCGAATCCATTAGAATAAACGCAGTCAGCTTCATCGATTAACCATAAGAACAGTTCATCTGAATCTAAAACGTACGCAAAATAATACTAAAAAAACGCCCAAAATCCGGGGAAAAAAATCGAAATAAGAGAGAATGTAGGCACAATCGGACGAGCAGAAACGGATAGATGAAGAAGAACACCTGACGAAATGCTAGGAAAATGGGGGGAGATGAGAAGAATGTGCCGCTCGCTAGGGTTTTCTTTGGTGATCGGGTTTGACGAGGGCGGGAGGATTTTCCGAACTAATGTTAAATATGCATGTTTAATTTATCTTACTTAATTAACATCTTGATGAATTTTTTTTTTTAATATTTAAGGTCATTTTAATATTACGATCATATGAGTTTGCTCACATATTTCGATCCCAAGAGGAGAGTCCTCCTCGAGAACTCCCATATGTTTTGTTGGGTCTAGCGTGTGTTTTTTTTTTTTTTTTCTTTTCAATTCTTCTTACAACTATGTCGATCTCAGTGGCGGATCCAGGAAAGAATATCAGGGGTAGCGGGGACTAACGGGGGTTCGGGGACAGCGCCCCCGAAATTTTTTTTAGGTAGTTAACGGGCTTTTAATCATATTTTTAAGAGGCTTTTGATCATATTTTTAAGTAAAAGCCATAAAATTTATTCCAGAGGTCGCGAAAAATTCGTTTCAGGGGTCGCGAAAAACCGAAAACTTATATAAAAAAAAAATGCACGTCGGGGTAAAAGTTCAGGGGTAGCGGACGCTACCCCTGGGCCTTTACTGGGTCCGCCCCTGGTCGATCTTCAAGTCACTAACCGAATCCAATGTCTTCTTGGCATCTTAAGGTAGCGTTTGGTATGCAGGAATGGAGGATGGAATGGAATGAGTCATTACATTAGAATGAAAAATTACATTTTGGTAACACATTGGAATGAAATTCACCATTACATAAGGAATATGGTTCCTTCCATATATAGAGATTTTCAGTCCCTAGGGGTAGGGTGTTTTTCTTCATTCCCTCAAGTAATGGAATGAAAATTTTATTCAATTTAATTTTTTATTAGAATTTTAGAAAACAAAAAAATCAAAAATAAAAAAATACGAAGAAAAATATAAAAATGAAATACAATAATAAAATAATTATAATAAAAATAAAATATAACAAATAAACCCAAAAAATAAAAATAAAAGTAAATTTTCAAATAAAAATAAAAATTAAAATTAAAATAAAACTTAAAAATTAAAATATTTAATAAAATAAATTAAATAAAAGTTAAAAAAAAACTACAATGTAAATATAAATCAAATATATTATTTTAAATAGAAATGTTGGTAAAACTGTATTCGTTTACTAACTATCAAACAACACGAAATTAATTTATTTCATTCCCACATGATAACCAAACAGGATGATGGAATGGTAATGATCCATTTCATTCCATCAACCATTCCATTACCTTGTCCATTCCATTCACTCGTTCATTCCATTACCTCGTACCAAACATACCCTAAGTTTAGTTGGCTAATCACGGGTATGCTTGGTTCACATTGGTGAGCCCGTCTTGCACAACAAAATTAATAATACATACAACACATTGAATATGGAAAAATCTCATTTGCACTATGGTCGAAGGTCGTAACAACCATTCACACTTCAAGAAGAAGATCTCCTCTGCTGCCACTCAAGAAAAGGATCCCGGGAATGTGGAAGGTGATTCCTCAAGTGTACGAGGACCTATGCTCTTACATCATAGATGTCCTGAATCCTGGCACCACCAATGAATTATGCACAAAGGAGGTTAGAATAGAGTTGGAAAAACACTTTTCTGCCGACTACGAATTCAAGCACACCTGGCTACATTGGATACCAAAAAAGGTTAATTTTCTCACCTGGAGGGCTGCGATTAGCCGCCTACCGGTAAAGGAAGAGCTGGCCAAAAGAGGTGTTGTTGCTGCAAATCAAGGCTGCCCCTGGTGCTCAAACCCGTCAGAATCGGTCACCCACATGTGTCTCACATGCCCGCATGCTAACCAGGTCTGGAACCTCATTCGTACATGGTGCAACTATCATCTTGACACCTCCGGGTCCGTGCAAGACTTACTATTACAGCCATTGTCCCTTGCATGCATCAAAGCACAAAACACTTTATTGTCTGTAGTCTCCTGTACTCTTTGGTTTTTATGGCTAGCCAGGAATGGAAAGGTTTTCCAGAACTACAACACCCTCCCGCGAGTAATAGTAGAAGAAGTTAAAGCGACCTCTTTCATTTGGCTTAAGCATCGGGCCAATATTGCTGGACTTAGTTGGGAGAGTTGGTCGCAAAATGCCCTGTATTATCTGTAGTATCTTCTTTATTTTCCTGTTTGATGTAACGTTTCCTTTCTAGCTTCTCGCTAGTTAATAAAATTTCTTGGCTTTTCAAAAAAAAAAAAAAAACACAAAATTAAACATAGAAAACAATGTCCGACAGAATAGAATATAATTTTTCGTCCTGAAAGTCTGAAACCTATTTGGCATATAGCTTGCTGTAGCCCATCAATGGCCGCTGGTAGATACACGAAACGATTGTTGTACAACATAGGTACCTATTTCTTACAATTTCAGCTTCATTCGTGCTTAAATACGAGTTGAAATACTTGTTTCCAACTACCCGATGATCCAGTATGAACCCTAAGGGCGCGTTTGGTTGTGGAAAACATGGGGTGTTTTCCATTTCTGTTTTCTAAGAAAACATGGAAAACAGAAAACGCGTTCTAGTGATAGTTTTCTGAAAAAAAATTCCTAGAAAACAGAAAATACAGTTTTCCATTTTTTAACTAAATTTGGAAAATAGTTTTGCATTGTTTTCCAATTTCCGTTTTCTATTTTCCAGAAAATGGAAAACACATCTTTTGGTTAGATCGCGTTTTCAAAATTTTCCAAGTGTTTTCTAGAAATGGAAAACCCATTTCATTTTCTAGAAAACTGAAAATGGAAAAGTGGAAAACGTTTTCCACAACCAAACGCAACCTAAGTGTCTGTTGATTGTATTCTTCTTCGAATTGGTAGCATTGTATGCGTCAGTTTCGTTACAAGCTTTCTGATGATTTCGTTTTATAGTGAAATGTACGTTTTACTTAAGAGTTTATCGGGTAATTGATTCATTCAACTGCCCGTCTGTTAGAAGTGAAAATTGAGTTTAGTTACGTCTGAGGTATACATTTTTGGGGATTTGAATAGAACCTAATAGAGTTTCCAACGAAGATTATGAGGAGATCTTTTTTAAATACATGTTGAGGTGAATCAAATCAAACATACTATAAACAGAAACTTATAGTGCCTTGGATTAGGGTATGCATTATTTTTTTGCTGCAAATTGCAATAAACTAAATATTGAATTAGGGCTCACACTTTTTGTTTAGAGTGAACCATGTTTTTGACCAAACCTTAGTGATGAAAATTGTAGTTTACTCGTTGTAAAACCTGAATGGAGGAAAACGTCCTTCACGTGAGGGGCACATGGGATTGACTTAATAGAATCGTTAGCTGCTAGTCACTTTTAAGGACATAATGTATTAAAAAAAACTACCCCTGTTCTCCGTACACCCAAAATTTGTTGTCAGACATGAGACACCCCCTATATGTCACAGATAGGCCTATCCGTGGCATATAGGGGTGAATCGCTAATTGACGAACCCCAAAAAAACCCCTATACGTCACGGATAGGCCTATCGCCTATCCGTAGGGGTGTTTTTTTGGGTTCATTAATTACTGATTCACCCTTATATGTCACGGATAGACCTATTGTGACATATAGGGGTGTTTCTTTGGGTTCATTAATTACTGATTCACCCCTTATGTCACGGATAGGACTATCGTGACATATAGGGGGCCTACATGCCACATATAGGTCTATCCGTAGAATATAGGGGGGTGTCTGGCAAAAAAATTGGGTGTCCTTAGCAGGACCCAAAAACTAATGTGGGTGACATAAGGTGTTAAAAGGTTGTAAAGTTGAACGAAACCTGATTTTTTGACCAAACTACAGGTCAAAAACTAAACTGGAGTCTACTCTTTTGTTTATTTAATTTATTACGTTTTGGTGCTGCAGATTTGAGTTTCAAGTTGATAAGGAAATGGGAATCGTGTCAATGGTCTGTATACAATGCACTAGGACACTATCGATCACACTTGTCGAAGGTGGAAAAAGTGGAAAACCCGAACATGATAGATGCAAAGGATGCATCTGTTTTACCTACAGAATCTCAACAGGGTAGCCAAACAGAGTCAAACTCCGGGGTTAGCAAATTCAGTTCTGATGAAGATGATGCAAACAGTAAGAAGTGGAAGCCAGAGCTAGCTTGGCTCACAAAAACACTTGAACCAGCTCTGCAATTGTGTAGGTGGCCTCTACCCACAGGTTTGTTTAAGTTTTTCTTTCTGTGTTTTTGTGTCTTGAAGTTTGTCTTTATCTAACCCATTGTTACTCCAATAAGTCTTTTTGTTTCATTAAGAAGATTATATCCTTACGGTTTGTCGAACTAATGTGCTTTGTACATTTATTAACATGCTGAAGAGGTTGTTCTAGACTGCATTAAAGTACTTCAAGTTACTTAACATGACATTATATGTTTCTTTATTTATTTTGGGTAAGGCATGGGATTTGATGTGTATTAGTGGCGGTGGCGGCAAGATAAACATGGCGGGTTGGGTTGATCATCTAAAATCTTTTTGTCTATATTTAATATATCTATTAAATAATAAGCGCCTTGATTGTCATTACAAAATCAGTAGTATCACATTAGCAATGTAAATCTTTGATTAAAACTTTTTGGGAGGTTTTAAAACTTTTAGACATTGGATGACTTTCAACCCGTTTGACCCATATGACCTGTTTTGGGATTAGGTATTTTTTTAATTGAGCTGTTGGAGATAATAACATAACCAAGCATAACCTATTTATAAATGAATGGGTACATTAATTTGTTTACTGTTAAGAAAATCCTTTGCATATTACTAATAGGAGATGCACATGGAAGCAGCATTCCGCCTAGTAGTCGATCACTTGCAGAAATCCTTGCAAGCATTCAAAGGAGTAAACTTGATGTTCAAGATTGGAGCTTGAGTGATCTTACAATAGGTTTATACCTTGTTTACCTTCAACAAGCATCTAAATATCCATTTGAGGGTGTTAAGGGTGTAAAGATATCATCTGACAAAGTGGTAATTACTATTTATTGCATACCTTGTAATCCACAAAAGTGTATGCCAACATCAGTCTTACTTGATCTTTTATTTTGCGTAGGTCCAAGATCTTATATACCATGTAGAACTAGCAAAAGGGGCATATAAGGTTAGTGCTGCTGCTCTGGCCAAAAACAGTATGCTTAGAGAAAGTAACGTTGTGAAATTTGTGAAGAACTCTAGTATGCTGCGACCTGGATATTATATTGGAGTTGATATACGAAATAAGCTTGTGATTTTTGGAATTCGTGGAACACATACAGTTTCTGACCTTATTACCGACATCGTTTCTTCAAGTGATGTAGAAGTTAATTTTGAAGGGTATTCAACTCATTTTGGCACTGCTGAGGCTGCTCGTTGGTTTCTAACTCATGAGATAGGGACCATTAAGAAGTACCTTGACAAGCACGAGGTAGTGAATTTCTTCCTTCCTTCTTTCAATTTTTCGTAGTGATTATTTCTACTTTTGGCTTTATCTACCTCATGTTTCTTCTTTATGTTGTAATTTAAAGGTGGGAAAAATGGGCTGATTGGGCATATTGTTAGAATTTGTGATTATAAACACTGGTCAAAGCAGGTTGGTTTAATATGACCTGTCAACACCTCTTCATGTTTAACACATTAATAATTTATTAAATTACAAAGGCAACAAAAATGTTTTGGGGTCATCCCAACCAAAGCATGTTAAATGTAAACTGACTCATTGACGGTTAAATGTAAACCAAATTGACGCAATTTAAGGAAAATGGGTCGAAGTTGCCATCTTTATTCTTGTGATTCTAATCTGTTTACAGGGATTTAGGTTAAGGCTGGTCGGCCATTCATTAGGAGGTGCGATTGCTTCAATGCTAGCTATAATGCTTCGCAAGAAGACAAGCGAGGAGTTGGGTTTTAGCCCTGAGATTGTTACAGCTGTTGGATATGGGACACCGCCTTGTGTTTCTAGAGAGCTTGCTGAATGCTGCTATGATTATGTTACAACAGTTTGTATGCAGGTTGGTATATAACTTGAGCATTTATCTTATGAATGCTTTCTGAAGTTTGTGGACTGCTACTTGGCTAATTGCATAAGAAGGTAACCAAGTTCAGCCTGATTAATGTTTTCGGTAACCAACTTATTATAGTCCCGAAAAAATCAATCAAGGTTTCAAAACATTTGATTTAAGGCAATTACCTAAGATAACTAGTCTTCAAGCATTATATAAACACCACTTGGTTACTTTTTTATGCCATTAGTCATGTAGCCCTGAGATTTTTTTAGGATTCAAGATCGTTAAAAGTTACATGGTCAAAAGTTATAGACACGATAGGTGTACATCGGGGTGTGTATGAGCCAAGATCAGTTCGTTTAAAGGTCTATGTCTATTGCTTGAGCTCGACTTGGGCTGACTCCTTTGTTATTTATCTATTTTTTTTATTTATATGTGTAACTATTGTATTCATATATTTATACTTCCGGTTATAGATATAGCATCAGGATTAAATAAGAACCACTAAGTTTTAGGATCCATTTTATTCACATGTATTCATCGATGAAAATTTTGTTTATTTGATCATTAACACTTATAGTGTATTCACTAACTAAGGAATAAACTCTTTGTAGAACTATAAAAATATTATAGTGTAATCACTAGTGAATACATTTAGTGGTTTTTTTTTATTTTCATTATCATTTAATATTTCATAATATTCATTTTGTAACTATATATTTTATTATATTAATAAAATATTACAATACGATATGAAAAATAGGCTCGTTTAGATTGCGAGCTTAGTCAAGCTCCATGGTTGAAGCTCGGGCTCGAGATTGCCTCCAACCACTCCAACAATGACAATAACCAATCCACGAGTAAACCTAGATGACAACATATAACACTCCTTGAGATGTTTTTGCATGCTAGTTTGTCTGTGTATAGTTCTTCACAGAATTTTAATTGGCATGATGTTTTACAAAGATTTAGACTGAGTATTTTGTGTAGATGGATCATGATAATTATTCTGTTAGATATGAAATATGTCAATATCATAAGATAGGTTGAATCGAGTTTACCTGGTTTAGTCAATAGTTTCATTTAGATTTCCTAGTTTAAGATTTTTATGTCTATTGAGTAATTGTAAGAATTTAGTTGATAGCAAACTAGGGATTTTATTTGATTTGGAATAATAACTCTCCTAACCTATAGCTGTACAGATATGAAAGAAAAAATTTATATCTATATATGCCAGATATTACTTTTGTTGGTATAAAGGCCAAGTTTAGAATTGTGGTTCACCCACCTTTGTTTCGTGACATACAGGATGATATAATCCCAAGGCTAAGTGTAGCTACTCTGATGAGATTGAGGAATGAAATTCTTCTGACTGATTGGTATGTAACACATATATCACTAGAGACTTTACTAATAAAACCTCACCACCAAACATTTTTCTCACATGTCGTTTGATGAGTCTTCACATTTGGCAATTCAAGAAGAGTAACCGAGTGCTTAATCCGTCTTTTGATTTTCTCAGGAAAAGTGTATTCGAGAAGGAGGACTGGAGAAGTGTTTCTGATTTAGTTACTAATGCAAAGCAGGTTCTATCTTCTGCACAAGATGTAGCTAAGAAACTAGTTGATTATACCAAGTTTGGAAGCCAAGCAAAATTTATTGGTAAGCTATACCGTGCATGCAGTTGCTTTCTTAATTTAGTTAGAAACTTTAAGTACAATGACTATTTGACAAATTATGACCAAAAGCTTCCAAGTACAAATCTTTGAAACATGAGGTACAACTCCTCAAAACTACTATTATTTCAATATTATGATTACTTTTCAACATTTTTGATTTCTCTCATAACTTTTAAAATATGATATTTTACAAAATTTCGAATCTTTTAAAATTTGATATTTTACAAAATTTCGAATATACTGTTGTGACGTTTGATCAACGCTAACAGATGTTCCCGGTAGGAAAGATTCGACTGTGGTACAAGATAGTATCCCTTCAACCTCCAAACCAGAAGTAGCAGAAGCCAATGAAATTAAAGAGGAATTATTTATTCCGGGTTGCGTCTATTATTTAAAAAGGACGGAAGAAAAACACGATGGCAATAAAGTAAATACGTTCACTCTTTGGAAGAGGCATACAGGTGAACATTTTCAAAGAATACTACTATCAAACAACTTGATTGCAGACCACAAATGTGATAGCCATTACTATGCTCTGAGGGATGTCCTCAAAGGTATTCCTGCAACTCAAAAATAAAAAAGGTTGGTTTTCCTTCATTCTCCATTTTTCATTCTAAGGGCTCTGCTCGGACCCACATTGTAAAATATTAGATGTGTATTACCTCTAATTTTAAAATAGAGTAAATTGCTATGTTGGTTTGTTCAAAAAAGTCAAGTTACCTCCCTAAACTTTAAAAATTGTAATTTACGTCCCTAAACTTTTAAATAGAGTAAATTTCTATGTTGGTTTGTTGAAAAATGGTATGCGAAACTGCACTTTACGTTCCTATTTTTAACAGGACTTTAACGATTCTGTTAAATGTTGTTTAAATGATATTTCTACCCCCAAACTTTAACACTTTACGTCCAAACTGTTACCAATTAATATGTTTAACACCATCACTTCACCGTCGCAAGAAGTGAAGACCTGGTAAGAATCATCCATGAAATCCCGCTTTATTCTTATATACCTTCTCGCTATGCAAAACAATCATCCTGATGGAGGACTTTCCGGGGATTTGCAATGTGAAGGTCGCCTTGCATATTCGTCCTCTCCTCTGCCATGAGAGGCGAAACAGCGGCCAAGAATGTCTTGATACCGTTTCATGCAACGCTTAGATACATGCATACCTTGTTTGTTTATAGGAGAACATAATCGAAACTACAGATCCATCGCGTAACTGCAAATAAACGTCTATATCTAATAGTCAAAAGTGTTGAAGAAATTAAATCTAATAAGATTGATTCTGGTACGATTTATGTTATTTAACTCTATGCTTATATACTGTTTCATCTACTTAACTCTTCTTTTCGTTCTCTTAAAACAAATATAGTCGGTTGTTACTTTCATTTTCATTTGATGTACATTTTGTGTACATTTTTTATGGGTTCGGATTGGTAAAAAAATAAAATCGGTTTTTGATAAACTTGGTACAAGTTCAAAACCGGTTTCTAGGATTGTTTGACCGAGTTTAAAATCAGATTATATCTGGTTTTTAAGTATAGGGGTACAAACGTACAAACCGGTTTTAACCCTAAGATTCGAATCCGTTCCTAACTGGATTTTCAATCTTGTTTTAGTTTCGATTCCAATTTTAAAACCGAGTTCGATTACCAATGCAATGCACCTGTAGTATAGGGGTGACAATTGTCAACACGACCCCAAACATGACACTAAAATATAGGTTTTGGTTTGGTATTTCTAACCCTTTTAGGAAATAGGTCGTGTTGGGTGTTTAATTAAACGGTGTTGTTTAGGTTGACTTGTTCAACTATTTAGTTAATCAGATTGACTTGCCAACATTTTTAGTGAAACACGTCCACCAACTAACTTGCTTTTTGTACTTTTTGTCCGTTGTTTGGTGGCTGTGGTGAATAAACCTGCTTTTCAGAAAGAAAAAAAAAACAAACCTGCTTTTGACCCACTTTTTACCCGTATAACTCATTACATACGACCTATCAACTTGATAATTGAGAAACATGTTGGCAACTTGATTATTACCCTCTAACCCGTCAACATGTTTGACACGTTTTTCTCGTTC
The DNA here is from genome assembly GCA_039602395.1 of Deinandra increscens subsp. villosa. Taxonomy (NCBI): domain Eukaryota; kingdom Viridiplantae; phylum Streptophyta; class Magnoliopsida; order Asterales; family Asteraceae; genus Deinandra; species Deinandra increscens. The sequence goes on along the minus strand of JBCNJP010000014.1, from coordinate 25,460,927 downwards.
GGGTTACACGATTTTACGTAGGTTAGGGTTGAAACTTTTGACAAGAATAAGAATATGGGTCGTGTTTGGGTTGAAAAATTCACCTCGCCCGCGGCCCGCCTAACCCGAATGACAAACTATGTATGGGCTGGGCTTGTTAGGAGACTTTTAAATATTTGGGCCAAAATAATAATTTGCAACAAGAAGCAGCCCAATCAACAGCTCTAAGTATTACACCCAATCGGCCAATCCCCAATCGAAAACCCTAACTTTCATCGTCATCAATCGCCACAGCCTCACGTCCTCCTGCAACTGGTCGCTTGAAAAAATGGTGGAAACCCTAAATTTTATCTTCATAAATATATGCGTGTTTTTTATTAATTACATCTTAATAAATGTGCGAATGATCTGATTTTTGCAGCCGTTCAAGAGGTACGTTGAGATCGGAAGAATAGCCCTCGTTAACTATGGAGAAGATTACGGAAAGCTCGTGGTGATCGTCGATGTCATCGATCAAAATAGGGTACTTCAAGAATAACTCAAATTGTTTACTCTGGTTTCATAATTTAACACTATTGTTATTAGCCCTAATTTTGATTTTTGTTCTTTATGTGTGCCTCTATTTAATTTTTGCTTTATATACATACTTGAATTAGAACTGGTTAGAGCTTGCAGCTTACTTAGGGATGTTGAAAATGATATAATGTACATATATGCATGAATGCATGTTTCATAAGATAATTAAAATAATAAAGATTGAATGTCCTGCTCTAAGTTTCAATAAACCACCAAGAACCTTTATGTGTTTCAAACTATTATTAGCCCTAATTTTGATTTTTGTTCTTCATGCATGCCTCTATTTAATTTTCCCTTTATATACATACCTGAATTAGAATCGGTTAGAAATTGCAGCATACTTGGGGATATTTAAAATCATATCATATACATATATACATGAAAGCATATTTTATATGATAAATTGAAATAATACAGATTATATGCCGTGCTCTAAGTTTCAGACCTTTGCCCGTATGGCGAAACCACCAAGAACCTTAAAACCGGGTGGACTGGTTGATTTGCTTCAGTTTGGGTGGTTTAGCCGTTTATCAGATTATGAACAAATTGTTTTTGTTGATTAATTTGTATTTCATGTATAAAATGGGTCTAGGGCCTTTTATTTTGTGTGATTTTCCTAATTATTAATCATATTTAAGAATCTTGTGATGAGTGGTGTATGAAATTCTGGGTTTATTTTTTCTATGCTAATTTCTAACAGTGTTACTATACTGTTTGATGACGCTGCTCAAATGCTGGTTATTGTTTTTCTACTGTTCTATACTGGTTGAAATCTCTTTGTTGATTTGTCTTCACTTTTTATTGCCTCATTTGCTTTTGTTCTTTAATCTTGATGACCAGTTAGTGTTGAATATGAATTATGTAAGAATAAGTTCTCTAATTATTGTAGGTGGTTTTAAATTTTGAATTTTTGATCTGCAGGCTCTTGTTGATGCTCCTGATATGGTAAGAGGCCAAATGAACTTTAAGAGGCTAACACTCACAGACATCACAATTGACATCAAAAGGGTTCCAAACAAGAAAACTCTTATTGCTGCTATGGAGGCTGCTGGTATGTACAAAACACATTAGTAAAGTAGTTTTAATTGTTATAATATGCTGGATGATGAGTTGATCACCATCTTTTTTTATACTGTTTGCAGATGTCAAGAAAAAGTGGGAAAACAGCTCGTGGGGAAGAAAACTCATTGTTCAAAAGAAGAGAGCCTCACTTAACGATTTTGATAGATTCAAGATTATGTTGGCAAAGATAAAGGTCAGCTAGTACATTGTTATTCTTTTCAGCTTTACCTTCATTTTATGCAATTGCTTTGCTAAAAGAATAATAATTTTTAGTCTAGCATGTATCTTTTGTTGGATATCTAGGAAAGTTGAAGTGTTGCTAGGCTATGTGATGAGTCAAATCTGGGTTGGGTTTAAATCCTTGCTTGTAAAAACTTTTGCACCATTTTGGTTTTTTCAAAAGATAAGTCTTATTACCAAATGTATTGAAAGTTAACTCGACATGTTTTATCTATTTGTAAGACTGTTGACTCGACCTTAGACTGTGTCAAAGAATGATAGAATGTTCCACTTTCTGATTTTGTGCGTTTATCTTTGGAATTTGCAGAAGGCGGGAGTCGTTAGGCAAGAGCTAGCAAAGTTGAAGAAGGAAACTGCTTGATTCCCGAGATCTCGGTGTCCTTTATTTGATTTGCAGTTTGGGTAGATCAATGTTGTTTCTTAGGAGAGTGTGATTTTTACAAGGGATTAAAGGGATGTACTAGAGTTTTGTCTGTTTCATTTTTGAACTTCCATATATTATAGTTTTATTCAAATCTTGTTTTTGAATCGTCACCCATCTCTACCATCTTACTATTTGGCCCTAGATTGATAAGACCTGATTACACACAGGTGGAGAAAGAAAATAAAAAAAGAGAAAATGTCACAGAAACATAACTAACTCTTAATTTTGTTTCAATTAGGTATTTCAAAATTTCTTTTTTTAATAACGTCACTTAATTTAACATAATCAAATTGTTTTTATGAAAATTGATTTTTTTTAAACGAATTTATATATAATACAACCAAATTTGATAGTTGAATAGGATACTTTTGTTTTCTTTGGTTTTGGCCACCACTTTTTATTTTTTTTATCATTTTGCCACATAGTTTTTTAGTTTTGTCAAGTTTAACCCTTCGTTATATATATTATATATATTTTAGCTGTGGAATGTTGGAGTGTTGTACACACTGACGCGTATACATGAGCTGCCTTTGTCTCTTTGGTGCCACATTCACGCGTGTTTATGAGCTGGGTTTTTTGTGTTCTTTACATTTAAATTAAATCTCTCTATTCTCTCTCTTCAAGAAACCCTCTCATCTCATGAACTCTCACTCTCTCTCTCTCTGATGCATTGGTCGTCGGCGATTTGTCGTGCTTACCGTGTGTTATTGTGATCTTCGGTGTCTTTGCTCATCGTCTTTTTCGTTGGTGCCCTGGTGACGTCATTGCTTCGTCGCCGGTGGTTTCTGATGGTTGAATAAGGTTCTGAGAGAGTTTGTGTTCTTTGGGTTTTAGGCTTTCGTCACCGACAATTTGCCGTGGTTGTCGTGTTTTATGGTGATCTTATTTGTTGGTACCCCCGGTGACGTTATGTCTTCCTCCGTTTGCGCCGGTTCTTCATAGGGTTGTGGATGGTGGCCGTCGGATTCTGGCCGGCTGAATCTGTGGTTAGGGTTTCTGTCGGTTTTCCATCTCTTTGCCCGTGAAGATAAACCAGATATGAGGCATTGATGTCACCTATAATGATTTGTAGTCCAGATCTGAGCCAATAACTTTATGTTTTCAAAGCGTAAATTTTTTAAACACAGTGATGATCTGAGTGTCATCTTTAAGGGTCCTTCGTATCCGTTTCGTATTTGCTATTCTCTCTTTGTGTTCTCCGACGCCTCCGGTCTCTTCTCTAACTTATGATGACCGCACTGATCCCTCTTACCGTCGAAGACTGTCAACGGCAGATGGCTTTACACGCCGATCGTTGGTCGGTGACGGTCGCCGTTCGTTGGTTTAGGGTTGCGTTGGTCGTCTCTCCAACCGTCGATGCTCCGCTGATGTCGTAGCGACATCATCGTTGCTCCGTCAGCGTTGAGTTAACGACGTCTACAACTTTTCCCTTTCTATTTGATTTTATCTTACCCGCGACAGTGTGGCATTCATCGAAGTCGTCGCCGAAATATGAGCGCATGCTATTGATTTTGACTCCGTTGATCTAGGGTTTCCTGCTTTTTAATTTGGAGCCCAGATTGGAATGTTCTTTACTGATTACGGCTGCAATGATCTTTACTTATGGTAATTTGTTTCTGCTTGATATCGGCTCCGTTTAAGGCTATGATGATCTTTCTTCACAGATCTGAGCCTACTTTGTCTCTTACAGTAATTTGTTTCTTCTTGAAATTGGCTCTGTTTAAGGCTATGATGATATTTCTTCACAGATCTGAGCCTCTTTTACATTTTAGGTTGTGATGATGATTTTTCACAAATTTGAGCCTCTTTGTATTTTTGCACCTGAGTTTTTTTTATATTACTTGATTTTTTGATTTATTGATATGAGTGGTGGTGCATGACTACTTATCATGGTAAAAGTGCAATTTGGGTTGTGAAGTATGGTATATGCTAACCTCATATCTGAAGCCGCCGTGATTTTGTTACATATTTTATTTGTGGCTCACAACCAACTCATTCCTAATTAAAATTTATATAATTTAACATGCTTGGATCGATTTTTGGTTACTTGATTCCGGTGATTATGTTGGTATTTTATATATAAAGTAACATGCAGCTCTGTAAAAAAAGTTACATCATTTTTTGTATAAAAATGTTATGGTCCTCATGAAACCAGAAATGATGGTCATCAACTATTATTATCTAAAATTAAAGCGATTAAGATAATTTTTTAATAAATATGTTAATGTATTTGGAAAAATGTAATAATATCGGCAAGAATAATTCACAAGACGTCACAACACGTGGACGGGTCACCGGCTATTAATTATACTTACAAACAATACATGGACTGGTCACCAGCTATCAATTATACTCGCAAACAATCAACCAGAAGAGGTCAAAAACGACTCGCCCGCCGCAACGCGCGGGTGGGTCAATTTCTCGTTATTAATAAAAGCGAATTTAGTTTATAAAAACGCTTTTTCTATAAAAATGATTTTTTTAATAAAATTCTGAAATTTTATTAAAAAATTAGTTTTTATAAAAAAACGTTTTGTATAAAATTTCATATTTTTATATAAAAAAATCGTTTTTATTAAAAATTCGTTTTTAAAAAAATTCGTTTTTATAAAAAAAAAATCCTTTTTTAAATAATAAATTCAATTTTTATAAAAAAATTGATTATGTTACGTGCTAATCAGGTCATTTATCTAGGATTAGAACATATTTTAAAGTTAAGTTACCTGATTGGAACAAAAATATTATCCTCCATATAATAAAAGGAACTTGTGTGCATCATTCGTCCACATTCACTCTTAGACCCTTTATGACTACGCCACTTTTAGACATGAAGCCTCTCGCTGACTAGGACGACACGTGCTAAAAAAAGACTCAACGAAGGGACTCTATGACTACGAATAGCCTTATCAATTTTAATTACCAACTGAATCCCTTAAAAAAACATTGTCATTTTAAAAGTCACTATACTACATAAAAGTTAATACAGTTTTAACCAACATACTTAACTATAACTTTCAAACCAATTAACAGTATAAAATTTTAAGAGGTATGTCAAGGTTATCACAACTCATCCTTGTGCACTAGGGCTTCACCATGATCTTGTCCAAGTGGAACCACAATGGCACTCAAATTATCAGTACTACCCCTCTGCAATGCAGTCTTCACAATGCAGTATGCCAATGAAAACGAGGGTAAAAAGGGAAATCGGTCATATGGGGTTCCATTTTCAGGAATATCTTCATCTTGAATAAGTTGACAAACATTTTCAGGAGTCAAACTCTCAAACACACCATCACTTGCAACCACCAAATACCGATCATTCGCAGTCATGTTTCGCCAGCTTACCATTTCGGGTTCAGCAATCACACCATACCTATTGAAAAATGTCAAGAAAATGCCAATGGAGGGCAATAGTCATTTCAACATGACAACATAATCTTATAATTTGAGTGGAAGGCTTTAAAGGTTCACCTTTTCAGAGAAACATCACCAATGGCTCGAGAAACGGCTAGTATGCCATTGACACGTGGCACATCCCAATTAAGAACGAAACCACCAGCGCCTTCTATTCGGGCTCGTTCATCAGCTCTATCTGGATGATGATCATGAGTCAGTTGCTCAGCATACCCTACAGATTAAAAGCAACACACCAGTGCTCCAATCGCGTTGCAAAACTAACAATAACACATGATTATTTAGAGAGTTGTCTCTATAACCACTTGAATCTTGATTATCTGATTCTAATTCTGGATGTCACAATAACCACTTGAAAAATAAAATCCACATACTGAGGGATCTCACCTGTTGTACATAAGATGACTCTAGAATCCCCAACATTTCCAACCAGCAATTCTTTATCATTCAACAAAAGAACAACACTAGCCGTTGACCCCGCACTATAATGCTTCTTAAGGGCTTCCTGCATTCTCAATAACAAATTAAGAAAACAAGATTACAACACTAGAAGATTTAATAAAATCTAGAAGAACATAAGAGTTAGTTACGGTACATGCCACTGAAAATTTCCGATCAATATCACGAATCGCGCCCAATAATGCTTCTTTCAAGATGTTATGTAAAGATTTGTCATCAATTGCTAGCAAATCTCCATGAGAACTACACCAAAGTCAAAGAAACAAGTTGGCCAACCACAAAAATGTTTCAAGTCAGCCTAATCCCACTAATACAAAAAAAAATTCCCGTTAGGGCTCTTTAGACATCATGTCCAAGTCCAACCCGTCCATTTTACCAACTTTAACGGATTTTATTATACAAAATATTTGATCCATAAGCACTTTGCGAAGCTCACCATTGTTTTGATGTGATTAAATCATGGTGATTATCAAGATTTGACGCCTCTTTGAGAGCGCCTGCAATAACATGAACAAGAAAGTAATCTAGCAAGTGTTGGCTAGCCATTTCACTAGCTTCTATACCTCCATGACCATCAAATACTGCAAGTAAATCGACCTTAGCCTCCTTCAGTGTGTCTTTTCCTGCAATCATGTCATCATGACCGGTTTCTTTAAACATTAATATCTATATATTTACAATAATGTATATTCATGACAAGAATGGTGGAGATAAAAAACAATAATATTTGCTCGTTTTGTAACAATTAACAAGGCCCAAAGACAAAGCTAAGACAAAACTCTACACTCCCCTAAATATCCATAACCTTTATCGGACATCTCCACAAACTACTATCCCCAATTATGTCCTCAAAGATGTGCAAGTCTGACAGATCGTACCTAATCCATCCCATGTCAGTTTGGGTCCGCCTCACCCCTGCCCCCGTTATGAGGGTTCCACGGTTCTTATTGGAGCCATCATCTCTCTCATCTTCACATGACAAAACCATCTCATTTCCCCTCCCTTATCTTATCCGAGATACATGGCACCCCTAAATTTTCCCCCAAAACTACATTTCTTATCCGATCCAATCTTCTATGCCTACACATCCACCTCCGCACTCTCATCTTTGCTACCTCTATCTTTTGCTCTTTTGTCTTTCGGATGGCCTAACAATAGGTCTCGTATAACATAGTCGGACAAACTGCCACTCTATAAAATTCCCCCTTAGTGGTGTTGACTGTTGGCACCTCTTGTCACACAACAATACTCAAGCGATAGGATAAATCATTTTCTATGTCCTTTCCGCTCTAGAGAAACGACCCTAAATACTTGAACTTGGTTGTCCTCAGAATAACCCGTCATTTTCTCTAATCTTGTGAAATTAAACTTAATACTTTCGAATTTTAAACTAGATTGATGTTATCATTTTGGTATCATTCTTTATGCAACTTTTAGTTCATTCTCCTAGCTAACACAAAACCTTACCCATCATGAAATTTAACACCAAAACTATTGACTAGTGAAAATCAAAAGGGAAACATCTATGTCAAAAGAAGTTTGAAATAACATAAATTCTCAAATTTATTTTAGTCAAACTTACTACTTCAAAATATCAGATTGGTGTTCCTATACAAATTCTTATCAAATTTGAGATTCAACACTATCACATTTGACTTGTGAAAGTCAAAATAGCAAAAAATTGCCAAAAAAGGACATGAAATTTAGATTAATCCTCGAAAGTGAAAACCTAATCCATCACATTCTCAATTCCTTATCAGTTTAACATCTGAGTCATGAAACTAAGAAGATCAAAAATTGAAACAAAGTAGAATGAAATGATGAGTGTTGTTATTACCAGTTAAAGGTAATCGTATACCAAGATTGCAAGACACACGATCCTCTTGGTATTTCCTATGGCCTTGAAGAGTCGCAAAGTTACAACTTTTAGTTGAATTTTTGAGAGATTCAACCATGAAAACCGAAGCACATTCGAGGGACTGAAGAACAGCAGGAGCACCACCGTCATTGTAAGCAATCATACACGGGGAAGAGCCGATCGAAACCACTAGTAGTCCATTAATGGAGCATAAAATTGCACAACTAAGTAATAACTTTCGGCATCTTATTAAAGCCTCTGTCTTCACTCTTCTCATTATCAGTCAATTTGGGAATGATATAACCAGCATCAAGAAAAAAGGGGTTAAGAATAAGAATTATAGAAATTTATACAATTATATAAATATACAAAGGGAATTGGTGGGTGAATAGTACTCTTTTTGCTTCTTCAAAATTAGCCACAACTTTTTGATTTTTTTGACAATTTTAGTCCCTCACATTTCTCATATAAACACACAACTACTGCATCTGTCTCTCTCTCTCTTACGGACGAAGACTTTGGGTTGCCGTTCAAAGGTTCTCCGTTGTTGCTCCGTCTTCGATGACGGCGATCGTCGTTAGCCGGATTTGCCGTTGGACGTTGAAGCGGCGACGGTTCTTTGTGGTATTTATGGTTAGCCCACGTAATTTGATGGGGCGTTCGGGGTTCGATCTAGGTTTCTTCTACTTTTTGTTCCATCGGACTTCGATTTGGGTTCTCCATGAATCGATCGGCCGTTGTCTTTGTGATTCTGTTACATGCAGACAATTTGTTTAGGGTTTCGCGCCGCTGTTGGCTAGATCTGTAACTTTTCCGGCCATGGCGTGGCGTTTGCGCGCAGCCGTAGGCCGGATCTGACACATGCATCGGAGCCTTATGGCGATGAGGATCGTTAATTTATTGGTTGGTTGCGGCGCGCCGGTTTTAGGGTTTCACCGGCGGTAATTTTTCCGGCCACGGCGTGGCGTTTGCGCGCAGCCGTAGGCCGGATCTGGGACTGGTAACGCATCGGAGCCTTATGGCGATGACGGTCGTTAATTTGATGGTTGGTTGCGGTGGCGTCGCTTTATGGCGTCTTCTTACTTTGGTCTGAGTTTGATTTCCGATCTGAGATGTTCATCTTCTTTTTTAACAATTCTTGGTGAGGCGATGATATGTTTCTCAATCGTTTGGTTTTTTGCTTCCTCGATTTGAGATTTGAGCCGAAAGATTAATGTTGTTCCGATTTGTTGTGTTATACACCCAGAATTACTGTTATTTGTTTTGGTTGTTGGATTCACTCTGGTTGAATTGAACTGCTATATTGTTGACTACTGATTGCTGGCTTATCCATGGATTCGTTTAAAGATCTAGGTAGATCAGTTTGGTTGGGTATAGAGGCGATGATGATTTTGTTAACAAATTGAGATTTTTAAATTTTCATGAAGTATATGATAGGCTTGGTTAACTCTTTTGGCAAGGCAATAAATTTTTGCAGCCATTGAGTTGCCCCTCTCATAAAAATTACTTAAATTTCAACACAAATCTGAGCCTCAAAATTAAACATCGCGGTGGTGAATCTGGTGGGGTTGAATGGACGCGGTGATGACGTGCGAATTGGTCAGAGAAACGGAGATCGGAATCGGTACGGAACTAGGGTTTTCAGGTCTGTATATTTAGCAATTATTTTTCAATTATGCATTTGGTTAACTCTGAACAGGTTTTCTGATATGTATTTTTTTTATGAAGGTTCTACAGGGACAAAAACAAGGCTTCTATCTGTCAGGTATGAATTTATTCATGTTCTTTTAATCAATTCCATTTCTAAATATATATATTTTTTCTCTTGGTTTTCTAATTAGGTCTTATGTGGGTGGTTCAAATCAGTGTTTATGATAAATCCCATTTGGCTTTGGTTTGATTTAGGGCCTGTATTGACCCATCCCTTCAAGCTACTGCCACTGCTCAGGTCTTTATAAGTTCAAATATATGCCTTATTTGATTAACAATATTTATTATAAACATCACATGCTTTAAATGGCCCAAATTATCATTATGTAAATGGAATGTTGACTTAGTTTGCATCTTTAGTTGATATGCTGGCTAATTTGTGGAAGCATAATATTCCAATTATTAGTGATTTTTGAACATGTGATTTATATTGAATTGCACATGAAAATGTTGTCTTTATCGAATTGCAGGTCCACCCATGAAAAGTTTTGAATTTCTCTATAGAGCATTCCACTTGGTCTCTTATTGTTATGAGCAGGTTGATACAGGTTTGTATTTCTTACTTTCTTGCTATTTATGCTTTACTAGAAGAAACTATTGCTATTTATGCTTTACTAGAGCAAACTGTACAGGTTTCTTAAAATAGTATATTTCACTATTAGAACAATATGTATGTCAGGTCCAGCTACATGAATGTATAATTTTGTTTTTGTTTCATTTTCTTGCTCCACACGTGGCTTGCACAATTAAAATTCACCTAAGCTTTTAAACTCAGCAACAGCTACCTAATTATATATGTACACATATGGTTAGGTTTGCCAATCTTGGATTTTCTGAAAAGTGTTGCAGTCCTATGAATTTTATCAACAGAATGTGAATAAAAAATGCAACAAGCATTAGCTTAGTTTGTCACAAATTTTGATTGCATGTTGTTTTGTCCAAGATCTTAACTCCATTGAAGTGTGCTGTTATGTATTTATTTTGATCATCTCTATCATCGTATGTTTTGAATAATTTTTGTATGCATAGAACTGTAACTTCAGTAGCTGGGTTGAACAGCCAGGCTAATTTTCCACAAATCAGGTCAGAATCGCTGAAGAGTCAGAGCAAGTATGACGTAGTGGCAGATCCCGTTTGGTATGATTGTACCTTCTATCGCTGTTCTGTGTATTTTGATTTTGAAATACTAACACTTTGTCATTGTTCATTCATGGTACTAGCTATTAAAACTTGCCATAGTACGAGGGTTTCTTATATGACATCACAGGTAAGGTTTTGTGACTTATATTATGTTCTTTGCTCTGCTCACCTGATTTGAGGCTTATTAAAGATTAGATTGAAAGGTTACTTTTATTTATGTAAGGTTTGAATTTTCTTTACATCTGACTGTTAGTTAATGGATTTTTGTTCATGACAAATAAGGCCATTTTATTCAAAATGCATTTGTCATCCTGCATGTTAGCTTGATTTTTGTTGAATAGATTTTTATATTGCATTGTTCAGTTCCATTTTGGTATACCAGCCCCGACCTGCATTTTTGTATAAAATGGGTGTACTTTATGTTCTGTGAATTTTGTTTTTGATTGCTTCATAATATGAGAAGGCTTTTCAATCGCAGTTTGCTTCATAATGTGTTTGCATCCTTTTCTTTTTACAACTGATAATGTGTTTGCATCCTTTTCTTTTTACAACTGGACTGGAAAATTTCATCAACTTATGTGAAGATAGGTAAATTTGTTCATAATTTTACGTGAGTTTGTCTATGTAATTCAAGCACATTGTAAATGAAACACATCATACATTATACACTATTCATCCATCTTTCAAATTGAAAACGACATGACAATGTTTCAGTTGTTAGACATGTTTAGCCTCATGTTTACTATATGAATTTTTACTATAACTTAGTGTACAGTTTCAACCCCGCGGCAACGCGCGGGGGGGTCACACAACTCGTTAAAATTAAGAGAAATTGGTTACTCGTCAGTTTTTCACAACCAATTCTAATTTTAGGCCGCCTCAACATTCTATCATATTAAATATAAATTTTCTTTATTGTAATAATTTTAAAATTTAAAAAATTATAATAAGATTTTAATTATATTTTATCTTACTATTATAATTTTTGATTTGCAGGTTGGTAGGGTGTATTAGGGTTTTCTGATTTGTAGATTGTGAAGATGAAGTGAGGAAAAGGTTAAGGTGACGTCCAGGAGTGAGAAAGAATGAAAAATGACAAAATACCGCTCATATGGGGAGCACGCAAGAGTCAGCCTAACGACTCTTTTAGACGGTTTATAACTTTTGACCAGCATTGAAAGAAATATGAAATGTAAAACATCAAAATCGAGATTTTTTAAAAGTTATGACTGAAATAGTTAAATAGATCAAACCTTAGGGACAAAAAAAGAAAGTTTCATTAAAGAATTCTAGCAACTAAACGAGCTCAAAAGTTAAAATCCTTCAAGATCACCAACTCAATACCGGATTGAAGGGTCAAACTCCTCATGTGTAGGTCATACACAAAACCTAAGTTTAAACAACCTGCCTAATACAAGTTGTGTTTTATCTGATCACATTGGTTAGCAGCATATAAACGAGGTCCAGTCAGTTTTTTCAATAACTGGATTTTACATATCTTTTTCCCATTTTAGAACGATAAATTCACACAACCTTTAGTTACACTCCTAAATACAAGTTACCTTTTATCCATCATAAATAATAAGACTTGAACCATCAACCACCTCGATACCAACAAGCGACATCCCTTTGGTGGGTTCTTAGGGTTACAAAAAACACAACAACATACCCAGTGAAATAGGGTCTAGGGTTACAAAAAAGAAAACGTTAAATCCAAATAACTACAAAACGATATATACAATTAGGCGAATTCTCTAGCTCTCAAATGCCTTAAAACAACCACAAGCATTTTACAAAACTATTGCCGAATGCCAACGAACATCAAATACTAGACAAGACTGAAAGCAAGCAACAACCTCAGAAAGCCTAACATCCTACAAACATCAAACTAAGAAAAATCCACTCAACTTCACTACAGAACTGCAACCGAGGCCTACCTCTTGAAGTTTTCAGCATCCTTCTTCATCTTCAAAGGAATTAGCACACCTGCAGAGTCAAAGACACACTTTTGATCCATTTATAAAAGGTACATTGGCCGCTGCTAATTATGCGTCATCTCTAACGGGTCAAATGGGTTGAAAGTTGCCCAAAAGTGTAATTTAATGCATTAAAAGTCCGGCCCAACCCTAGACACTCTAAGATCCTTTTTCAAACCTACTCCCATTTCGAGTCAAGAGAGAGATAAATAGAGACATCCCATTTTTGAATAATTTATTTAGAAAGAATAGATTGTTATTGTTATAATATTGTTTCCATGATCGTATTACATTGGTTTTATGTGAAGTTAAAAAAGGATAAAAATGTTTTTAGGTCAACCCAACCAGCTGTGTTACGATCCATTACCGAACCTGTTTTATTTGAAGGCACTAGTATTCCTAGATGTTCGCTACTATGCTAAACTAGCTCTTATAAGAAGAAACCATAGAGATGGATGAATAACAGAGAACAACCTTGAATTGAAAGAAAGATGTTCTAATTTCGGTTTATTCAACTTAAAATGGGTTGATTTACTATATTTTATCTGCAACGGGTAAAATGAACGATATTTTTTCAATGAAGCTAAAAATGAAATTTGTCAAATGGATTGGTAGGTCAAACCGGTGAAAGTATACTTAAATACTTAGACCCACGTTCAAAATAAGTATACTTAGACCCTCCTGAATCGTTTTATTTAAAGAAAGTTGATTTATTATTTAGCAGCAAAGCTTTAGCTCATCATACATGAATATATTAAATTGTTTACAAAATTTAAAAGAATGGATAACATGTGTTGGACAGGTTCTAAAAGAGCTAACCACACAAATGGTCCGTGTGGTTTGGTCAAAGTCATAAGCATTGGGTACCAAGTTCTAAAAGTTGTTTGGGGTTCCTAGTTTCGATTTTGCAACAAGTTTGGAGTCAAAAATTAACTTCCATTAACTTTTCTGTTAAACTTGTGAAAAATGACCAAAATACCCTTTGAGTTAGAGAATAATAAAAATCATGTGATTTAAATTTGTCAAATCCATTAAATTCCAGGGTCCCTTTATGTCATTTACTACAAAACTAGTTAGAAACTCATGTATAACACAAGTTGAATATAGGAAAGAGAACCTAGAAATTTGGAATAAGTAAATAATTACAATTATATTTATGCATATTATTTAATAATGAGAAAAGAGAATCGGGAAAATTTTTGATGGGCTCACAGATTACGACAAGTGACGTCCTTAGTAACCTATTTATTATATATAGAGGATAAACAACAACAACCGCACCCAATGAAATCCCACTTGAAGCAGTAGGGTCAGGGAGGGTGAGATGAGGACATACAGTTCCTCTATCCCTGAGGATAAAGAGACTATTCCTAGAGAGACCCCCAACTCTAAAAATACAGAAGAAGAGATAGCAAAAGGAAATAAAAAAAATAATAAAATAAAGGAAAAAAAACTAATAATAATAGAACTAAAAAAAAAATATATATATATATATATATATATATATATATAAATAAACAAATAAATAATATAAATAAAAATAAATAAAATTATAATAAAAAATAACTAAAAAATAAACTAAAAAAACTAAAAAAACCAAGACACAAACCTTTAGGCCCTAACAACCACCCCTCTCAATAACCACCAAAAGTCCACTAGGACTCCTTAACCTTAATTCTACCTCGCCAAGAAGTCCTATTACCGATCATGTCCTCATAAGGAGGTGCAAGTCGACCAAATCGTGGTGAATCTTCTCGTCCCATGTCAGCTTAGGTCTGCCTCTGCCTCTCTTCCTCTCCACCGTGAGGGTCTCAACTCTCCATACAGGAGCCGTAGTCTTGCCTCCTCCTCACATGCACGAACCACCTCAATCTTCCCTCTCTAATTTTATCATCGATGCTCGCCACCCAATATCTCTCTCTAAAAACCGTATTCCTTATCTTGTGTAACCTTGTGTGGCTACACATCCACCTCAACATCCTCATCCCTGTCGTCTCCATCTTCTGCGTTTGGTTCTTCTTGATAGGCCAACACTCTGTTCCGTACAACATACTCGAGCGTACTGCTACTTTATAGAATTTCCCTTTTAATTTCACAGGAAATCGCTTGTCGCACAAGACACTGGAGGCAGCTCTCCATTTGCACCAATCTGCCTCCACGTGATGCGCTACGTTGCAATCGATGTTCCCATCACTCTGGACGAACGATCCTAGATACTTAAACTTTGTTGGTTGCGGTACTGTTTGCCCTCCAAGTGAAATCTGTACGTCATCCTCATCGAACACCCCGCTAAAGTTACAACCAAGATACTCGGTTTTACACCGACTGATGCGTACCCAATCCTGTATTATATATAAAGGCTAAAAAGGAAAAAGAAACAACTCCATCATCATCGATCCTCAAGTCAAAACCCAACCCTATTTCCTCTTCAACCCCATGCACCTTCCATCACATCCAGTTACACTTCACTACTTCTACCAAACATGGTTGTCGTGTTGGCCCCGAATCATATATCACAAACAAAATCACACTAATATTTTTGTATAAACTCCATGACCCTTTTAGTATTATACCAAACCAAACATATCCCCAGTAAAAATCCCACACAAAGTAGGGACTGGGAAGTGGGATGGGGGCACACGTTACCTCTATCCCACAGAGAGATACCCTGACTCCTAAAAAAGAATCCTTATCCTTTTTTCTGAATATACAAAAAGCATGTAATGGAAAGAAGAAAAAAAAGAGCGTACAAGAAAAAATATAAGAGATAAAAGAAAAACACAAACGTAGGACCATAAGATTTAGAAGGTTGTACTTGTACACATTTAAAAATACTCTTTGGGCAACGTTTGACCTATTCAATCAATTTTACCCGTTTTCTTTTTAGCTAGAGTTTCTAATCAGCCCGTTCCGTTTGTTAAAGAGGAGGCATTGCAAAGGGATGTTATAAAAATAGCTATGTACCTTTTGTCAGCAAGGATGGAAAGAGATTTGAACTCTTCAATACATCACTTAAGTTTAGCTAAAGCGGTTAGGGGTATTTGGTGGTCTGACAGGCGGTGGGGAACAAACGGCACTCCTGCTCAACTGCTCGTTTAGGTTATGGTTCCCAATCTGATGGTTAGCATAAACATCAAAGGTAGCTCCTGCTTTCCTTTTGCTCTTAAACCTTCACCTAACAAGAATGTGAGAAGCAAACAGAAAAAGAAACAAACACACACACATAGACACAAATAAAAAGATGAATTAAGCGATTGTTGAAGGTACCTGTCTTTCCGCTTCTCTAGATATCTTTGAACTGATGCTTTTCTACTTGCTGAACCTTTAGCTTAGAAATTTGATTCAAAAGCAAGAGAAAAATCTTAAAAGGAGAACATGGTCATTTTCAATTTAAGCAAAAGATCTTAATATTCAGCAGCTTAGCTCATCATACATCATAATCCAGCTCCAAACATCAAACTAGAAGACAAAGGTGGTAAACTGGGCTGAGCGGACAGGTTGGGTAACAGATCAAATATATATTTTCTGATATGGGTGGACCTAAAACATTTTTTGTTTATATATTTTATTTTACTTTTTATAAAAATTTAGGGTGTTGGACGAGTTATTCAAGAATAACTGAGTTTTCTAAACAATATAATTTAGTAAGTATTTCTACATTTTAAAATACACTTTAGGCGACTTCTGATCTGTTCAGCCCATTTGATTAGCTACCTTTTAAGTTCGATTTTTTGTTTACCCTACTGACTAGTTAGAGATAAAAACAATTTTGATGCACAAATGAGTCGATGATTAAAGCAATAATAAGATAGAATCATAAGGAGTATTAAGGACTTCCCCTAAAGTTATGTAACAATTTTGATGCTTAAACAGGAAGAAGGAAATTTTATGTAAGATTTGCATAGTTACCAGAGTTGTCTTCACCAAATATGCTGCTTTCTTCTTTGTGCAGTCCATGGTTGTATGTCATTCTCGCTGTAAAGCGTAGATATTACACAGTAGAAATAATGCATGAATTACACCCACAAAAACTTCTATTTGATTACATAAAATATCATTTCATTTTAATTGCATTCTAATTAAGAATAAAACTAGTGATGGGACTAAGATCAGCCAACGATTCAAGGGGAATTATGCAATTTTGCTCAAGTAATATCGAAAACAAGCAAGAAATTATTTCAAGGGGCAATTGCATATCTCCCTCACTAAATTTGTGAAATTGCATAATTCCCCAAATCATGCTTACAAAGCATTGTACATTACGCATTGATAACTTGTGTTTTGGGGAATTATGCAATTTTGCTCCAAATTAGGGGATATATGCAATTTCCCCTTCTTTCAAATATGGAGATTTTTATCACTTCACTCAGGTTATATTAATCAAATTTGCTCCAAATCAGTTCCAGGATTCAGCCTAGTTCCCTTTTTATTTCTTTTGTAATTGGTCTAGCTTCTGGAATTTTTTTCAATAAGGTTGGACTTCATTTTGGTTCTAGAAAGCTGTAAACAGGGAATCGGGTGACGTATACTTTAGGAATTATCTACTGAACTCAAAGTCCAATTAACTTTTTAACACAATGGAAATATATTGATTTACATGATTATGGTAAAATCATCAAAGTTTTCACGCAGACATTAGTTAACAACCCGATCAATTTAGTCATCAACAATATCTTCCAAACAAAGTACAAATAGATTTAGGTAAATGAAATTTTTATTTTTACTGTGATCGATCTTAACTTAGTATACATCTGGGGCCTCTGAAACAATATCATTTTTATTATTAGATCCTTTTTGTTTTGGTATAGTGGTATTATTCATTATAAGTTCCCACACTCCACAATAGAACCATTGCATACAATTAGTGATAAACTAATCCACCTTTTTGCAAGACTGGCGAGACCACAGGAGGGAAATCTGGGCGCAGATTGATGCTTGGAGCTTGCAACATGTTTCCATCAAATGGATTTTCTTGAGGATATTGGAACGGGCTTGCAGCAAGCTGGAATAATGCATGTGCCTGAAATTTGCTCGGTTAGTGACATCAGTGTGCAATGTGTTAGAAGCTGAAGTTTGTATAAGATACATCATATACCTTAACAGCTGGGACATCATCATATACATTCACCTTGCCACTATAAAATATTGTCATTTGTCCTTTTGTCTCTTCAGTCCCACCACCAATCCTAGAAGATTCAGCTAAAAAGTTGGTAATCTGGAATCCACATTATACATAAAGCCTTACAAAAACTTATCAACTCACTAAAACATATAAACACAACTCTCTCGTGATTTTATCATTGACTTGGATATTTTGGCAAGCGTCATCTTAAATAACTCCAACAGAGTGATGGTAAAAACATAGTGCAATTCATGAGGTTACCGATTACATATATTTATGTATATCTTGCATATCATGCCTAAGATGTTACTCCTCTCTAGTGTTATGAGTTTAAAGTTTTGGGTTTTCAAGTTAATCCATAATCCTCGTTGATACCAAGATAAACGGTGCAATTAGGCTCATAAACGGGTAAAAGCCTACAAAATCTGGTACAAAAAATTAGTAACGTTAAACACTAAATTATGAGATAAATCTGTTGGATTCAATATATGAAAAAGACTACAGACATCCTTAGCTATGAATAAGCTTTATATATTCACACAAATGGACATAGACGTCAACACAGATGCTCCTTCACCCTTGTTTAGTATTGTAGGTTTCAGTTTTCGTCTTGTATTTTAATTACAGTATATACAGGGTAGATTTTCTGATAACCCTTTTCAGATAATCATAAGATATTGAGATGTAAATCTGAAATGAAAAGTAAAGAACCATAATTCACAACCAAACCTTGAAACATGGTAAAATTGAAAAAAATAGGAGGTGTTGCAATTAAATGTCATATATCTTGCAAGTCTCAAACTCTGGAAGGCAACATATGAGCCATGAGGATGTGAAGTAAATCTTTTTCACACTATATCTATTTACAATTAGTCATAATACTTGATGCTCCACTAAGTGAGTACGCAGCTACCTATGATGAACTGGTAACACACTTGCAAATTCGAATTCACAGAATCTTAGTTGCAGACATTTGTGGGAGAGAAGGTTTTGGAACCAGAGAATTTCTATTGATTGCATATATGAATACAGACATCTTATTCCCTATCATATAGATTTGAAGATTTGATAAAAGTATAAAATAAAGTAAATATGAAATCATATAAAATAAAGACAATTTTAAGAATTTAGTTAAACAGCAAATTGATTGTTTACATAACTTAGATTTCAAAAGAAATTTCGTAATTAATTGCTCATGTTCTTCTCAAATGTATTAAAATATAATATAATATAATATAGATAAACCATTTTCAAAAGTGTACCATTAACAGGGTGTAATGTCGATGGGCTTTTCCTTAATAATGGAAACCAGAAATAAAAAGCATAACCTAACACCAGAGACTAGAGTGTCAAAAAATTTGTTATGTTCCTACAGCGAAATCAACCCATAAAATAGAAGGGCATAGGAAACAAGAAGGTGCATAACTGCATATGTTGTTCATCAATCTGCACTGGAATGATTAGGTACCAAAAAACAGTTTTGGAAATGGGGAGAGAGAGTGTTTATGTGGCACGGATTAAGAAGTGATTCAATAATTTATATGGAAATGTAACTTGCAAGTCATCATGCTGCCAAGAATGATAGAAAGGATCATGTTGAGCCCTTCACCTCCGTTTCGAATGGAATCAAGAGTGCAATGAAGTATCATTACTGTGTCCGTCAACTGATGAAACTAAATGCCAATGGTAAGTTGGAATTGTAGAGAGGCACCATAGATAAGTAAGAAGGCTTGTCCATTAAGTCTTAATAAAGCATGAGTTACGGAGTTTTAGAACAAAACCTCAAAACATGAGAATTAGCTGAAGAGATCTATTCAACCCATAGTTATTAAAAGCGAGCGCCTGGGGCGCCTAGGCGCATTTATTAGGCGAAGCGCAATTAATGCGCCTATGTTACCTAGATAATAAAAGCACACTTAATGTATAAATCCGACCACCTACATTATTTAATAAAATACAGCTACTTAATGAACTATTAAATAATATTCTAACTGTCTTCTACTATATAATACATAAGGAATAGCATAAATTAACATATTCATTCATCTTTATCCTAATTCTTTCTTGCAGATTCGAACTACAAGTGAAGAATGGCCACTGATGCAGCAGCAGCACCTTCCACTGTTAGAATTAGAGATCCTGGATGGAAGTATAACGCCTTCGATAACTATGATTCAACCTACACCTAGTTTGAGACAAAATGTAATTTCTGACTAGAGGTGAGGGTACTTGCAGAAACCTTTGATGTTTATGACCAGTCAAAAGCTTGTTGTGTACTTTCACTGGAAACACAGAGCCAACCTAAGGAAGTGAATAACCTGAGCAAGAAGTTTAACGCCACATTCTTGCACTCTTGAAAAGACAATAAAAGAACATATGAACTCAGATGAACTTAAATTATTCCCTATCTAAAATACCTTTTTATCATTAATTATCATTCCAAAGTTTAACCAACAATCAAGAAGGGTGAAAGATGAAAATGTAATAGTATATTAACAAAGTTGATCTTACCATTATGTGCATAACCCCCACCCCGATTATGTAATAGGTTAACCCACATCCAACCAAAATGCAGATATGCACAAATGTAGTCGATAGAAATTACACGGTCAGATCATTTAAGTCATTTCTAAGGAGAGATAATGACCTAGAGCTTAAACAAAATCCACTAAAAACCATAATAATGAAAGTGAAACACCTTTGCTCTCAATTTACTTCAGCATTCATGAAACATCTAAAATCATTACATCTGATAGCCATAAGATGATTCGAGAAGTTACCGAGGAGGAGCAGATTCAGGATCACCCAAAAAATCAGACTTCTCCAGATCATTTCCTTGACCTGGCACCGATTCTTCCGCTGAAACAGAGATCTCCGTATCGGCACTCGTTCCTTTCTGAACCTACATTTCATAGTTTTGTACAATTATCAAAGTTAGCAGGTAAAACACTAAAACAGTAAAGTTAATCGCAGATCAAATAGCAATATAATACACAAAAGCAAAAGTACACGCACTAAGTAACTTTGTCAAGAATATAATATTAGCATTCACTGTTTCCTCTTAAAAATTAGGGGAAAAAAGTGAAGATAACGATTTATTTGAAACGTACACGAGTGGCTGGGGTTTGTTGCTGCCGAGAAGTAATGTAGCGCTTCCGGCTACCGTCATCGGAATCAGGAGACGGTTCGAGTAACGCCTTGAGCATAATCACTTGCTGGATCGCCTGAGATTTGTTCCACGACGGCCGTCTCATCCCTACCAAATCATCTAAACTTTAGTTTCAAAAACGCAAACAGTTTCAAAACATCAACCGACCTTTTTGCTTGAGATACCGGCGGCAGTCTTCGCGAGTGAGCTGTGAAATGTCGTCTTCGGTGAGCTGGTGAAGTGGTTTATCGAGCGCTGACGTGGCGGAGGCGGAGGCGGAGAGCAGTGGCTCCTCCGTGGACATGGCTGATGGTTGTTAACAGAAATTGAGAGATTCAATCGGAAGAAATTTGCCCCAATTCCATGATGATGTGTGAGAAATTGGGGGAGAACAGAAGAGAGCGTTTTTTGTCGTTTGTGTTTGGGACAATTGAAGCTCGTCATCCAATGGGAAGGTGTAAGTTGCCACCCCGTACTGCCACGTTTTCAACTTCTATTTTACCTTTTTTCCTTTTCTTTTTTTTTTTACACCAAAGGTCATCTAGTACGGATTCTTCTCTTCATATGATGTTGATTTTAATTTATTGGTGAGCTTTATCCTCGTTCTAATGGAAGAATTTGAAGATACGCCTCGTTAAAAAATAAAAGATTTGTGGATCGTGTTTGTGTAAAAACTAAAAGCTAATAAGATATTATTTTGTCGAAAAACCTGTATACGATGAAAAAATATTTGGATTGAGATTTCGGATGTCGAAGAGTTTGCTTTTATAAGTTGTCTCAACATAAACAAAAATTTTGAATGGATTCTAGAAGGGTTTGACTTGAGGATGAAGAAATATTTCTCGCAGTTACAGAATTGCACATATGTTATTTGTCAACTCGCGTATGGTAATGTTCCCTACGAGTATGATGAATATTTAGCTTTTCTGCTAAAACCTCACGTGAATGCCTAAAATATTTTTGCAATGCTATTTTTAAATTGTACAGTAGAGAAGTTCTACGTTCACCAACTAGCCATGACATTGCACTTTTGTACGAGACACTTTTAGAAAGCCATGGCACCAGGAATGCTCGATGGCATCAAGTGTACTCACTGAGTTTGGAGAAATTGTCCAAAGAAATATCGAGCCCAATTTCATCGGGGTAATCATCAATACACAATGATCATACTCAAAGCAATGGCCTAATAGGGTTTATGGATTTTGCATAAGTACATTAGTTTTATCGTGTCAAACCTCAGTTTTCCGATCGTGATGGGATGTCAGGTTATATCAATTCTTACAACCAACAAGTACAATGAAAGACTTATGAAACAGTTACAGTGTGAAAAAACATAATAAATTTAAATCAAAACATAATAGGTCTTACACTATCGATGTAGTAGTGTGCAACCAAAAGTGTCCTTCACCATATCCAAGGGTGAGCTAACAAATCTAAAATATTCAAATATTTTAATACACACGTAGTATCTAAGGGATAATTAAACTATATATAAATAAAAAGCTTCCACCACAAATGTTTACAACTGACTATTTCTTCTCTTTATCTTCCTAAAAATACGTTAGCAATAAAGCTGATGAGTCATAATCATATACGACCAGACAATCATAATATCAATAGAAAAACCTATATGCATGACAAGTTATATAAACACAACAACAACAAAAATATGGTGTGAATCTCTGTATGTGTAGTTAACGTATCTATGTCCCTAGGTGTTTATCTTGTGCACCAAATCTCTATGTCACTCAGAGCTACAACTAGCTAGGGACTCTCATGAGTTATAGGCTAATCGTGATCTCGAATCATAATCACACCTAACGACCGATCTTAGTCACAACTAACGATCAATCTTAGTCCCAATACTATTAAGCATACAAACTCTTTAATATAGTATGGATCTATCTATATGCATATAAGTTCCGTATATATTCTATATTGATTTAATGGTCGGTCCGGGCAAACTGCCTACTAGTAATTATCATTTAGCATACGAATAACAACATAATTGTCTTTAAAAATTATTGAGAGACATACGTTGTATTTCAACCCCAAAACATTTAAATAAAAAAAGGTTTAGATTGCGTGCTCACCTGTTAGAATTCAGCACGTCACCGTGGAGGGGCAGGAATCCCTAATTACGTGGTGACAATTACGGGAAACCTAATCATACCCGTTACACATTAATATTTTCATAACATGACTCGAAATAGTCATTTAACCCTTATTATTTGACAATTTCAAGTTGTGAACACCTCAACCTATGACGGATTATAAGTCAGGGGCGTAATGATTGTCCATATGCTCGTGACACTAATTATAGTTTAATATATTTATTCAACCCAAATTTCAAAAGTCAAACAACACAATAGTTCCAAATAAGCATAAACGAATAACGTTTTAATCGATTAACTAGGTCCATAACATTCTAAGTGTAGCATGCTCATGTAAGGCTCAAATTGTGTCTTCTGTAACATGTATAAAAATAATGGGTCAACTGAAAAGTTGGTGAGTAAACATAGATTTAGAGTACATATGATAGTATAAATTATGATTCAAATGTCAAATGTATACTCAAGCATGTATGAATATAATGAATTTGCATAACCAACCCTTTGTCGACTAGATTTCTTAACTCACAAGTTAAGCTTAGCTTGAATTATGTTTCAATCACCCAAATGCATAAAATGTCAATAATTCAGGTGGTTGTCAACCAATGGATCCATCATTATTACCGTAGGCTTGAATAGTTAATGATTATGCTAGAATATAGACTTACAATAACAACACTATAGCATAAAATCACACATAGACATAGAATGAATCGCATATTTTGTAAAATGAACAAAGATTGAGTATTTGAATAATGTATACATGTCACAACCCACAACTTAAAAGGTAAAAGAGGGACTATGAATACTCACTTGATTTGAAGATAAAAACCACACAAACGCAAGTTAAAGGCGGTTTTGACAAATCCCGAGAATTACCCTAATAGAATATACGGTGCTAGAATAAATAATAGACTAAAACAAATTTCGTACGACTTAGAGGTTTCTAAATTCATATGCTATTGAGGATTTACTCTAGATTAAATAATTAATTGAATAACAAATAAATAGTTTTTAAATACGACAAAATAAATAATATATTTATTAACGATTCATGACAATATTTCGACTTTACCAAATATATAATTTACATGGAATCGATTAAGAAATACATATATAATCTAGTGACCAATTTTAGTCAAAACATTTATCTAAAATTAAAGATATGTATAAAAACTATAATTAACATATTTAGACTATGTGTAATGGGGCTTGAAACTCAATTTCCGTGCTCCTTCACGCCCTTTCACACCCACGCACCACTACTAGGGGGCGCTATAGGTAAAAATTCTGTCTGGGGCTTGAAACTTCTAGCGCGTGAAAGAGGGCTTGGAAAGGAAGGATTTAGGGGGATGATTAATGATGTTGGGGCTTGAAAGGGCTTGATCCCACTACACCACTTTTCTTTTCAAGCCCTCATGCCACCTCATCTTCCACATGTCGTCTCATGTCCAAGGGTGAGGCTTGAAGGGGCTTGACGATTACGGGTAGCCTTACTAATAAATTTTCATGACGATAATTATCCTTATATAAAATACAAACTTGTTTTTCATATGCACCTACAATTTATATGTATATCTGTTCAATTAATTCTATAGCTTTTCTTATT
The DNA here is from genome assembly GCA_039602395.1 of Deinandra increscens subsp. villosa. Classification (NCBI taxonomy): domain Eukaryota; kingdom Viridiplantae; phylum Streptophyta; class Magnoliopsida; order Asterales; family Asteraceae; genus Deinandra; species Deinandra increscens. The sequence goes on along the minus strand of JBCNJP010000014.1, from coordinate 25,436,099 downwards.
GCTTTGCGGAAAGAAACTATATTTTTTAATTGTCCGGCTATAAATTTTGCAAGAATATTAGGGTTCTAACTCTTTATATTTACGTCATAATGAAAAAAGATTTAATTTATTTCATAATAAGGGTAAATTAATCGTTTAAATTCCATTTAACCCCAAAACTTAACGTCAATCTAATGAAAGTAGCACTGGTGTTACATCCGATAAAATAGTAGAGCCACCGATGTAATAAGGTCATAACATAGAAACCATGTGTTATTAACTCTCTTCTTAAGTGCTGATGAATGGGAGAATGATAAAAGCTGATAAAAGAGTCTTATTTAACTGAATAAGAATTAGTACCGGGAATAAATAAATAAAGGTGAGAGAGTTTGAAGAAACATGTAATCTAGCCTTCTGGTCTATTTTTCCAATAAAGCTTGCCGTTCAAAAAAAAAAGAAGATAATTCTAGACTTCTAGTTTCGGTAGATGACAAATCAAAGAGGTCAGTGTGGGTGGGCGATGCAGGCCTGTTTCAACATATTGGTGGTTCGATGGTATAGTTTTGGTGGTTTGACGGTTTTATGTTTTAAAATAACGGTCGGACCGTTAAACCATCAAAATAGTACTAGGCAAATTCTAAAGAAAGCTAAGGTGTCCAAAACAGCTTTTTGAGATGAGATGAGAACATACATTTTCAGTCTCTCTAAACCGAGAACCATAAAACTTGTTCATTGTTGTATACCGGTAAATTAAAAACTCAATTAGTCAGTCTCCTTTAGTCGAAGGCTCAAAACTCGATTAGTCACCTTTCGTCGAAGGCTCGACACAACCACAAAAGTGACCTTTCTTCTGCCTGCTGCTGCTGCTGCTCGTAGCTTTTGTTCTTCCACCACTGCAGAGATAATCTTTCAATGGAACCCGTTTTTTGGTGCCTGGAAACCTCATTTTTCCACTCTGTTCGTTTTCATCGTCCAATTTCAGCAAAACAAACTCTATCTTTTGAATCTCTAACTCCATTTGACCGATTTTTTCAGAAACCCTTCTCGCGTGTTCCGACACCTTTTTTCTTCTCATACTTTCGATTTCTCTAGATTCCGGTGTTGATGATTTCTCAGAGTTGTTACCTTCAATATGTTTCACTAGTCTCGTGTTGAGCTCGTATAGTGTTTGGATGGCGGATTCGGCTTCCATAAGTTGGCCCTTCAATGTTTCACATTGGATCATCCTTGCTTTTCCCCTTCTGCTCTTCGATGTAATCTCGACTTTCCGTTTCAGACCCTCGATTGTTATTTGAAGATTTCTTAATTTATGAACATCGGAAGTGAGTCGTTCGAGAACTTTCTTCTTGCTTTCGTCTTCACGAGGCTCCTTGAATCTTGTGGAAACTTCTAGTTTATCCATGATGTTATCGAGAGACATGTCTGAAGCAGTGGGATGGTGTTTGAACATGGTTTTGGAATCATCAACAGTTTCCCAAATGTCTCCTTCGATTAATCCTCTTTTGCTTGCACCATATGACGAGCATTCAGAGGCTTTGTCGAGCATAATATCTTTTAAATCTGCTTCTGAGATTACAGGTTTACCATTTGGTCTGTAGGAACTCTTTTGCTGACTCAATTCTTCGATCTGCATCATCGCAGATTCCAGCTTTGCATCTGAATCTAACTTTTGTTGCAGCGAGACCATTTGCATCTCGGCCACAGCCATTTCAATGACTTTAACCTTACTTTGAAGACCCTGCAACTCCAGAAACGCATCTCGCTCCATGGTTACAGATTCACCAATCTGAAAATATTAATTACCAAATTACATCATTAACTTTTTAACATTATTGTAGCCATTACAAACTCCAGCGAACTCAAGCTTCAGAAATACTATGTTGTTGAGATATGAACTATAATAAATTCACATAGAAAATTAAAGTGATTCAGAAATCATTTTAATAAAAAAAAAAGATTATTACTGAAAAAAAAGATTATTAAAGAATTAAATAATTAGATAATTATTTTCTTAAAGAATTAGATTATCACTGAAACAGTATAGTTTTTAATCATATTTGACAAACTAATAGAGTCTTGGTGGTCTTGGTGATGCTGTTTCTGCCGGGTTGTGGAGTTTCACAGGGTTTCGATGGAAAGGCTGGGTTGTATACTCAGGGCTGTGGATATGGCTATTAGGTTCGTGGGGCTAGGTCCTCTTTTTTTTTAAGGATGTTATTTATGTTAAAGCTGTGGCAGTGTTATGCTAGTAAACTTATGTATATTAGCCTCTGGCTAGTTGTGGTGGTTTTAATAAAAAAGCTTTTGCTGTTTCAAAAAAATAAAAATAAATAAATAAAATTAGTTATAGCTGTTTAACAATATTCCACGAAAAGTGTTCCAGGTCAACCCAACCCATAAAAAAATACTTGTTTTGACCTGTCACCCAACCTGTGCCACCTCTAGCAAGCATGAATTATATAGACAATTAACCATTACCTTTTCATTTTCAGTTTCGGTTTCAGACTGGGGGACTTTGGTTCTGACACAGGTATGATTTTCCAAGGATATGATGCTATCCCTCAAAGATTCAAGGGCTGGACCATATGCATCCAAGCGAGCTTTAAGATCTTCATTCTCACATTCCAAAATCTTACTTCTTTCTTTAACCAATTCAGTATTCAGATCCTTGGAATTATTTTCATCTTGAAGACTCAAACAAACTTCAGTAAGTTCACTAATCTTCTCTTCGAATAAAACTTGACAAATAGTGGAGGTCTGCAAATCCCCATAGAGTAACGAACCCTCTGTTTCCAAAAACCGAGTCTCTTCCTCTGTTTTTTCATGCTCTTCTGTCAATTGACGCATTTTAACCTCCAAAATCGAGCTTTCTTTGCTCAAACAATTGTTATCTTCTAAAAGTCTGAGAATTTGTTTCCTTTGTTGATCTTTTGTGATTATAAGCTCATTGTTTTCTCTCTGCACATCAGCTACAATATCAGACAGCTCCTTCCTGTCGTTCTCTAAAATCCTTAATTGTTGGACCGCTTCTTTATGTTCCTTTTCTTTTAGTTGCAACAAATTATTTGCATTTACTAAATCCAAATTCAATTCATCACGAACATATAGAACTGCCTCAAGTTCAAGCTCAGCTTTTTCACAAGTTCTTTTAAGATCAAGATTTTCCTTTGCCACCTCTTCCAATTTCTTCTCAACCAAAGATATTTCTTCATGTTTCTCATCAGTGTAATTCTTCAAAGTTTGAGAGAGGATACCTTGACTTAAGACCTCAATTAAAATGATGTCGTTCTCTTCTTCTAGAACACAAATCTTGTTCTTCATCTGAAAGTTATCTTTCAACAAAGATTTATTTTCTTCAAGAACCACTGTATTATCCATCTGTAAAGTTCTGAAAGCTTCTTGAACAACTGACAACTCATATTGTATGTTCTCTAGCTGAGTTCTTAGACCTGATTCATTAATATCTCCTTCAGTTATTTTCGATCTTAATTCTTCATTGGTTTCTGAAATTTTGTGGGCCTCATTTTGTAACCTGAGAATCTTTTCAGCCCGGACACCCAACTCCTGTTCAATAGCACACTTTTCCGCCTCAAGATCCACTAAGTTTGTTGTGAATTGCCTCAAAAGTGTGACTAGAATCATTTTCTCAACAACCAACTCCATGTTTTTGTCTTGATTTTCAGTCAGGGCACGGTTTTTTCCTTCAATTTTTTCCTGTATACTATCGAAACATGTTTGTTCTTGCCCGTTTTCACATCCGGGGTGTAAAGAAAGATCAGCAGCTTTCAGCAATTGATGCATCCCATTCTTCAATCTATTGTTCTGATCAGATAAAGATTTAATCTTTATCTGGTTTTCTGTTTTCTCTTGTTTCAGCACATGAATCAGACTTTCAGACAATTCCGATGCTTCTTGGAGTTTATGACAATCATTGAGCAGAGAGAAGTTCTTTTCTGCAAGATCTTGAGCAGATTTCAGCAAGACTAAGATTTCAATTTCAGAACCGAAAGATTTATCTAGCTCTTGTTCAAATTCTTTGCTTTTATTTTGACCTTCTTCTTGCAGGAGTTGAATCCGGCTTCTCAGTGCATGCAATTTTCTGTCATTCTTTTGGGCAAAACTAACATGCTCTTGATTTTGTAAAGCCAGTGATACATTCAGCTCTTCTACTTTTTGAAGTGTAGATTCTCTCTCTTTCTCCAATAATGAGTACTTCGCTTCTAAATCTGTGAATTTCTTCTCCAGATCATTAAAATTATTTTCATTAATTTCCATTTGTGAGACTAGAGCACCCTTTTCACTTATAAGTGCAGACTTTTCATCAGCAAGCAATTGGCATGAATCTTCAAAACTCTTTGACTTTTGCTTCAAGACTTCAAGTTTGACATGAGCGTCAAAAAGGGAATTTTCAAGAATAGTGTTTTTCTCCGACACTTGACTCAAATTATTAGTTGTTACTTGTAACTGACCTAGTAAGTTTGCTTTCTCAACAGCAAGATTAGATTTCTCTTCTGAAAGAGATTGATATGATTCTTCAAGTGATTTCAGTTTACCCCTTACTCCTTCCAACTCAACACCCAAATCTGATAACAGATTTTCCAAAACAACATTTCTCTCAAGAAGTTGACCCATGATTTCCAGTTTCTCCAAAAGAGCCTCTTTTGCTGTTTTTTCTTTCTGCCATTCTTCTTTCAAATAAGACTTCTCATCCTGTATCTTCTTTACAGATGAACCTAAGCTTTCCGGGTTCAACCCAACATAAGCAACTTGCTCCAAAATTGACCAGTGTTTCTTGTTCAACTCGTCTAATTCCTCTTTTAGACAATACATCTCTTGCTGAAGAGCATTTCTTTGGTCAACTCGAAGGTCAACCTCTTCCGTGAGTTTTCCATTAGATTCCTTTAAGCTAAGGATTTCGGCCTGCATTTCTTTCAATGAAATGGCAGAAGATAAGTTAAGCTCATTGAGGTTCTTGTTCTCCATGATTTTCTTCTGTATCTGTCCCTCTAAAACTAGGTTATGGGCCTCAATATCCCGTGAAACTTGAGCCCTATTTTGTAACTCACCCATAATTGATTTTAATTCTTCTTGAGATTGGGAATGTAATTGCTGTAATGTTTGGAAAGAAGTCTCGGCCTCCACAAACCGTAATCGTTCTTCTTGTATGCAAGTCCATAATCTCCCTAATTCCTTCTGTTTCTCTGTAATTTCTTGACTTTGAGTCTCGATTCTGGCCCCCATTGACTCCAATTCCACGTGCAGACTCTCGTTTGACTTTTCTAACATTAGTCGTTCTTCTTCTGCACCTTTTAAAAGTGACATTCCATTATCGACTTCGGTTTTCAGTCTTTCGGTTTCTTCTTGTACACAAACGAGTCTAAGCTCGAGGCTTGAGATAGTCTCCATGCATTGTTGGTATAAAACAGCCTGCGCTTCTTTCTCTTTGGTTAATTTAACAATTGCTAGCTTCAATGTTTCAACTTCCTTCTCTGCTTCTAATAATTTCTTCTCCAAATCTGATTGCAGATTCATAGATTGTTTGTACTGATCATAAGCAGCATCCCTTTCATCTTTTAATCTTTTGATTTCTTCCTTCAAATTTTGCTCATTGGTTTCCTCAATTTTCTTTTGGACCTGATGGTAAAGCTCAAGACTTTCTTCTTTTTCAGCTTCTACTTTTTGCAGCATTTCATTCATTTTTTGGGATTCAGTTTCGGCTTTGACTGCACGGTCAACAAGTTCTCTAGAATCTTCTTGTGATTTTAAGATCTCAGACTCGAGTTTTGATAACTTATCCAAACTCTCAAGGTACTGCTTCATGCCCACTTCTTTTTCGTCTTCTAATTTGGCTAGGGCCTCTTTTAATAAAAAGAGTTCTTTGTCATTCACCCCTACACTCCCAAATCGAGATAGATTTCGATCATGGGACCTGTGTTTATTAATGCCTTCTTCTGAGTCACTGAAACTGAGGGCCTTTCTTCCTGTTCCTGTTGACCCTTCTTTCTGCAAGTTGTCAGGGTCAAAACATGGAATCATGGGGGTTCTTGGATCCGGGGTCTGAGGATCAGAATCATAGGGAGAATTAGGATTTGAGTCGTCACACCCAGCAGGTACTTGATTTGGAAATGCTTCAGTCATTGTTTTGTGGGCCTGACGAAGGGCCCCAGTTGCAAGATCATATCTTTCTGCTAAGGCACGATATGCTCTGTATAACTCTTCCACCAGTTTCATAAGCTCAGGACGCTTTTTGTAGTACATTTCTGCCCTTCTAGCAAATGAATCTGCATCTTCTTCGATGAGCCTTATCATCGCTTTCACTTTGATATCGACATCTATTCATGCACACAAGGAAGATAAATTAATAAATATACAAGTAAAATTACTCTATATAGTCATGCTGGAAGAAAAAGAAAACCTCTCTTCTGTCCTCCAACAGAAAACACAGTACGCAATTAACTAAATAAAATCTAGTTGGAAGATGAGAAAGCATTTAAAGCTGTGAGAAAATTACAAAATTAGGTAATGCATCCAAAAGCATATCGGGCCTTACATAATACTTAATGTATACAAGTAAATTAGATCTATATGGTCAGATTGGAAATAAATAAATATAAAATTAAAAACCCTCCCTTCTTTGCTCCAATAGGAAATACAATGCGCAATTAACTATATAAAGAACCCAAACCTAGATTCTAGTTGGAAGATGAGAAAGCTTCTAAAAGGCTATGATAAAAGTACAAATTATCTAATTATCCAAGTTGCCTTGTATATCAAGGTACTAAATGGAAATTTTTGTTACAATAACTCCAACTAAAATTCACAACTCATTCTTGTGGCCTAATGTTGTCCTTCCTCATAAGGTATATGCTCGGTAGATTCGCTGTGGTATGTGTCTTGAACATGGCTGGTTCAAACCCACTGCTTTTTGTGCAATCTTACCATATTATCTTAGATAACAACTGATATATTCCCAAAATCCACTAAGATCCAGATTCTCATATGAGAAATGGTAAACATACACCGAGATGTTATAAGGATCTGAAAAAGTGTAGCGCCACAATCACAACCACGGATTCTGTATAATGATTCCTTCATATAATTTAGACCGTCGTTTTAAAATCAAGTGTTTTAATGAGTTTCTATTTATTTCCAAAGTGCCAACATAGAGAAAGCTAATAGAATTAACACAAGTAATCATGAAAGCCAACACCTTGTTCATGTCAACAAGAGTTGTTACCCGATATTATAAAATGTGAATGGTCAATGTATACGTCAAACCTAACTATCTCAGCATGAGAAGTTTTCAATGGTTATGGAATGAACAACAGTTTAGTACGATGGACTTTTCATGTAAGCTCCGCTAGTTACCATTCAATAAAGCAAGTCGAAAATTTTGCATTTACATTTAAAAAATCACTTGATATTGTTTCTTCTCATGTAGATATTGACTTCCAACACGAGCAATAGAAAGGAAGATTATAATACTCATGAAGACAGAGAGCTATACCTGTAAGATTTTCTTGAAGCCATTTTGAATTCTTGGGGCTAATGTGGCTGTTCCACCACCAAGAATACATGCGCCTGGTGTCTGCCTTCGACACAGAAGCCATGGTCCCAACTCCAAACTCCCCAGTGAAGCCGAATACCTAAAGTTCAACACAGCTATACAACTTATTAAAAAAAACCAAAATCCAGTACTGATAAACCTCAAAGCTTACAAGTATGATATAGTTCAGCTATTGATGATCATAAAACAGTTGAGAAGTGATGTACTACTCAAGATCATCACAGAAACATTAAGACTACAAAGTAACTGAAATAACACAACAGTTATACTGTAGAAGCTTCATTTCATAATGAAAGCAGATCAAACACACGCCAAATCAAAAAGAAACGCATCAGACAACCATTTGCGAGCTACTCTTCTCATAATTCTTATATAGTCAGTTACAGTTACGATCCTATTTTATGAACTTCAAAAAGCTTGAAAAGAAACATTAATCAGCCCTAGGTTTTGAGATCCAGAACTTCTCATCATAACGCACAGCCAGAAACAAAATCACGGAACAGATAAGCAGCATTCGATCGGAAACAATCGATAAACAAGTTCATCGATCATGGAAACAGAAAATCTATACAATAATCAACATCCGTGTGAGTTTGATCATATAATGACGGAAATCACGGAAATAACAAACGAATCAAATCAAATCGGAATGTAGGGAAGGAAAGCTTACAGGAGTAATCGAAATTCAGTTGTGATTCCGATTCTGCAACTGCATAAACAAAATCATATCAAATAATGGAAGTTAAAAACATCGATTTCAACACATTTGCAGCTTATCTCTTGGCGTTACTTTTGTATAACGAACTGTAGAGTGTAGTCGCTGGCGTGAGTTTTGTTTGTGTGTGCAACTAGGGCCCAATAAACCCACAGCTCAAAAATCAAAATGAGACAAATCGTTGACTAAACTTCATTTCAATTAATTATTGTTATTATTATTAGTTATAATTATTAATTGTCTAATAAGCAGTTAAGCGCATTTATAACCAAGGATCCGTTTGTTGGACCCGTGGGATCGAATATCAGTAAGGGTCGTTTGATTTTGTAACTGGCCCGGTCAATCGTTTGACCCGCTGACCCGGTCAGATGTTTTGATCGTTCGGCGCGTTTGATTTCACCTTCCGCGCTGCTAAGTTGGTCAGCCATGGCTGACCGAGTCCGCTAATTTTTGTCTCCTGACTTCGTCGACCAATATCTCGGTCAGCTCTATTTATCAAACACACTCTAAGTTGAAACTCGTTAATTAACTTTATTTTTTTTAAAACCGGTAGGTTATAATGTAAAGGGTTAAACTTATGAATTGACTGGTGATTGGAATGGGTTTTGAAAAAAATATATATTTTTATTTAAAATTGTATTCCCTACTTTGTGCTCCATATTACCCTATATTAACATAAGGCAACTTATGGTACCATTTTTTAAACATAATGTACAAGTCTATAAAGCACCAACTCTTATTATATTATACAAGTTGGTGACCTGCCCTTGCTTCGCGGCGGGCCACCCAATTACCAGTTAGTTTAAATCAAAAATGTTTTAGTGTGGTTATACTATAAAGAAGTCGTGACTGAAATCGAACACTCTAAAAGTATAATAATAAAATAAAGTAATAAAGTTAAGAAGTATAAAACGTAAAAGTCTAAAAGTTTCATGGTGAAAGTATAAAACTATAAAAGTATACTAAAAACAAAAGTAAAAGAGTTAAAGAGTATAAACGTAAAAGTATAATAAGTCGAAAACTCTAACTTAAAACAAAAATAAAAATAAAAAAGTGGAAAACTTAAGGGTATAAAAAGTAACCAAAGTAGAAACTATAAAAAAAAAGTCGTGTTCAAAGCTAAGGGAAATAAAACGTAAAAGTCTAAAAGTTTCGTGGTCAAAGTATAAAAATATAAAAAGGTTCTGGTCAAAGTCGAAAATTCTAAAAGTATACTAAAAACGAAAGTACAAAAGTTAAGGGGTTTAAATCGTAAAAGTCTAAAAGTTTCGTGGTCAAAGTATAAAACTGTAAAAAGTATATTAAAAATGAAAGTATAAAAGTTAAGAGGTATGAAACGTAAAATTTTAAAAGTCACGTAGTCAAAGTATTACATTAAAAAGTAATACTGGCCAAAGTATAAAAAAAATAATTAAATAAAAGACGTGGACCAAAAGTGTACAAATCAGAAAATCTTTGTGGCTAAAATAAAAGAAATCAAAACTCTTGAAAGGCTTAAGTGAATAAAAGTAAAAATTTTATGTCCTAAACAAAATAAACTAAAAAATATGTGGCCTAAACCAAAAAAACTAAAAAGTTACTATTCAACTACCAAATTCTATTGTATTATATATAAATTACCATATACAAATGTGGCATGTTTGTAAATTAATGAAGCTTGGAGGGCATTTTCATGAGTTGAGTTTGAAGACTTTCTTTACCTAAAAACCTTGCCATACGTACATACCTGCTCCCTCTCTGCCTCACGCCACCGCCCATCCTCTTCCTCCTTGCTCATCCACACAACCAACGCCATCTCCCATCCCTTTCTCTCTATACATGCTTCCTCTATTCCTGCCTCCCCAACTCCGAGTTCTGTCTATTCTCGGCTCCGCCTCCGCAGTCCGCACCGCTTTCAAAGTCCCGTCTCTCTGTTCCAGCGTTCTTACTCAGGTACGTCATTCAATTTCCTGATTTGTGCTTCATCTCCGTACTCTCTCTCCTTACTACATTGATTATGCAGGGATTTGATTTAGAGATTCAGATTTAGGGTTTCATGACATTCTCATCTTTCTTGCCCTTTTTTCAGAGTTTAAAGAGAGAGAGCCTAACCACAAAAATGACAGATTAGCAGGTATGTATTGCATCCGTTGATTTATGTTCCTTCTTAGACTTTTGGTCGATCTTCCTTCTTAGTACTCCATCGAAGGTAATTATTCGTTCCTTCTCTAGAAATCTGCAGTTGTCTCGATCTCTCATGGATTTCTCCTTTAGAGAGATGAATATATAGTAGTTTCTCTGAGCTTCGCCACCGTCGTTGCTCCGCTCGCGTTGAAGCGGCGACGGTTTTGGTGGTGTTCTTTGTGCTTTTATGTGGTGGATCTTAAAAAGGCAAGAACTTAGGTTCGAATTAGAGTTTTCAGGAGCTAAAATCTGAAATCGAACGTCGATCGGTTTAGGGTTTTATTTTCTGGTAGCATTTCTTGCCGTGGATAATTTTTTCTGTAATCGAACATCGATCGGTTTAGGGTATTATTTGTTTTTAGGAGCTAAAATCTGAAATCGAGTGTAGCCTTTGCTCGCAGAGTCGCAGTGGCTAATTTTCTTTCCCGGCGGCCGTACTTTTTACGTCATTTGATGTCCTCGCCGGTACTTAATTCAGGGTCTGTTTACCTTTTGTCGAACTTGGAGGCTACGGTTTATTTCAGGTTCATATGGGTTCGATTTGGTTATATATGTTTGATCTTGCTTTAAATCTGAGGATTCAAATGATGTTTGAATTTTGTGGTAATAGCAATCTGATGATTGAAGGATGATATACTTTTTTACCTTCTATTAAGGTTGGTTACACATATCTGTATGTTATTGGCATTTTTGGTCCTGAATGGAGGCTATGATTTATAGACCTGAAGGTTTAAATAATGGTTGAATTATGTCATGTTGATAATCTGATGATTCAATCTGATGATTCAATCTGATGATATTAGCTGCTGTTGAGCTTGGTTCTACAAATCTGATGAGCTTGGTTCTTCTATTTATAATCAGAATGTAGCAAGGAACAACCTTCCGGTTCACACAACCTCTTAGTGAAAAGACAGTTGTCAATGGAAGGAGGTATTACATATGAATATATCTTATATCAACACAATTACATAGCTTGCATGTTTACCTGTTTTACAACACCTAACAAATAATTGCTACAGCTACCGAAGATGTAACTAAGAAAGCTAAGCAAGAGATAGGCAAGAAAATATCACAGATTTAAAGGAAAACATGAAGGTACAAAGTACTAATGTCCTGGTGCTATTCGTGATTAATTTATCAGTTGCATCGATGGAAATTTTGGATCTGAAATTTGTAGTTATGTTCATCTGAATCTGCTGTTTTTGGCTAATTTGATTGTCGTCTAACAGTGTGTACTGTGTAGTAAATCACGCCTAACCATTTGTACAATCCAAACACCTTTTCTTTCACACAATCGGTTTGTGATCTGATTTGAGGACATCGCCAAAAGGAGCAGGTGAACAACACAAGGTACAATTCATCTTCTACCTCATAGCAAGATAGAGGTAAATGTTTGATGGTGCTATATCTGGACTTGAAAGTTACAGTTTATAGGTTTCTATGATACTGTGCTCATAGTATTTTTAATTAGAAATAAAGGTTTGTACAATGGAATGCAATATGATTAACAAAATGTGTTCTTGATTATCATGTCTCTCATTCTCATTATGAATTGCTCTTATACCTAACTATTTTTTTCCTTGGCAGCGTTTCTTCGGCTGCGTTGGTTTATCGTGTGCTCTGTAAGTGTCCTGTTCTTAATTCCAAGTTTCTATATTGGTATGGTTATTTTGCTTATTTTTCTTCAAACTGACCGCCCTTTCTGTATTGGTATGGTTATTTTGCTTAATATTGTTTGTGCTTTCTTACTTTCATTAGGTTTGTATGCATGTTTATTCTTAGGTATGTTAAGGCTGTTTGGTTAGTTTCACATTGTCAGCCCTTTCTGTTTATATGTTATTCCTGTTCAACGTAAGCACATGCTCATTGTTAGTATTGTCATCACTCATTGTGTGTTAAATGAGGTGTGCATATGGTATATATTAAACCTCTTCTGACCCATTATGGCTGATTTATTGATAGAAAAAAATATAAAGGTTACATCTATAATGGCTGCCTTAAATGCTGTTATGTTCTGACCCGTTATGGCTGGCTTTACAGAATATGCAGTTTCGTATAAGTATGACATATTTTGACTGTGAATGAATCAATTGCTTATTATGTTTGTGTTGGCTATTGGGCCTATCATTGTTGCTCTACACATTTACCTATTAAAGGTCAAAACTGGAATCTTCAAATTGGCTGCAAAAGGGAGGTTTTACAGGGCATTTATGCAGGTGTTAATTTCATTTAGAGATAAGGGTTTGAGGAGGTTAGATATGAAAATTAAACCCTTTTCAAAGGGGCTTAGAATGAAAAAGACAAAGAAAGCTGTGATACAACCCTGATCGCCTTCTTAGTTCTATGGTAATTGTGTTGTGCTAATTTTTTCCCCATTGCAGGACAAGAATATTGAGCTATGTCGATTCTCTAAGGATGGAACAAAACCGTTTTTGTTTTGCACCGTACAGAAATGTATGTTTACATTTGCATAAAGGGTAATCTATTTCAGCTTATTCTCTTTTTGTAACTCCCTGTTTGACTTCATGGATTTATGTATTATATGCAGGCAATAGATCAATCACAGTTGTGTGGGACATGAGTACATGGGACAGAATTGGGTTCAAGAGACTTCTTAGAAAGCCTGCATGTGTTATGTCTATCAGCTTGGACGGGAAATATTTAGCTCAGTAAGTTTTATTAATTTACATTATATCTCAAGATTGCCATAACATAGCAATTATTTGACATGATTGTGTACAGCCCTTTTAGGGAGATTACCACCTTATAGATAAGTTATTTCAAATGGTTGGAACTTTGAATATTGTAAATGAAGTAATAGCCTAATTATTGGAAGGAGTTTTATATTAGAAAGCGGTAAGTGTGTATTCAAGCATTTTAATTATAATTGCTTTCTTTGGAACCATGTCATCGTTGTCACATATTAGTTATTTCTTTGGAACCATGTCATTGTTGCAAAAAAAACACATAGAAATGTTCCTAATCTTTTAATCTTGATGGCCAATGCACTACCAAAATCTTGACATATATCAAATATGTCAACATGCCGAGCGCACGACATAGGTTTGGCACCACCTTAATCTCTCATGATTGGCCTATGGAGTTTTTCAAACGGTATGACTTCGAAAATGGTCCGACTCCGCCGCAAAACACATAATCAAGAGGAAATGCCAACGGGTCAACTCCGCGGCGAAGCGCGGGTTGACCCACTTGTATTTTATAATAAACAAAAGTAAAAGTTTGGTTAGGGCTGGCAATTTTGACACGAACACGAAAACACGACACGAAACACGACAATGTTAACAGGTTTCGTGTTTGGGCTTAACAGGTTTCGTGTCGTTAACAGGTCGACCTGTTAAGACCTGTTAATTTTCGTGTCTTAACAGGTCGAAACCTGTTAACCTGTTAAGACACGTTTATATTTTAATAATATATATTTTTTAAATAATATATTAAAGATATATATTAGAATTAGATTATTAGGTGACGTCTCTCAAAATTCCATTCCATTTCTACCGTAACATACACTCATACATCTCTCAATTCTTAAACTCGTTAAAATACAGGTCATGTTCGTGTCTAAACAGGTTGAGTGAAACGGGATTTATCGTGTCGACCGTCGATTAGTTAAAATTTCGTGTCTAAACAGGTCTTATCGTGTCGACCCGTTAAAATACAGGTCGTGTTCGTGTTTTGACAACTAGACACGAAAAGTTTTCGTGTCGTGTTCGTGTTTCAGACCAATCGTGTCGTGTCTTATCGTGTCGTGTCTTAACAGGTCGTGTCTGACACGATTTGCCAGCCCTAAGTTTGGTTGAATAAAAGTCAAATGGCGAAATAACTCAAAATAATAATCATGTATAAAATTGAACGGAAACCGGAAAATCTTATTGTAGAAGAAGTGAAGAACCTATCGTATTTTTGATAAACATAGAGGTAAGATTAAAGAATTGGATTGGAATAAGTGGCATATTATGTCTTTTAATTCCCTTTCATATGATGTAATTTAGCATCTTGCTAGCTTTTTTTTAATAATATCGGCCGTTCAAAAAATGTATAATTATTATTTAATTTTTTTTCTTATTCTTCTTTTAAATGACTAACTAAATTGGTTTTTTTTTCTTTTGTTTTATCTCAATGATTTTGGCAAAGTGGTTGGTGTTTTGTTGGTGATGTTACAAACTTCTTTGTTTGAAGCGTTTTGGTTGTTACATATTTTTTTCATCTTCTTTACGTAGCGTTATGGGAATTCAACTGTTTTGTGTATCCGCGTTATCCCGCGACAATGTACGGGTTGCAAAATGTTGTTTTATTTATTTTGACCTATATATTTTGTTAATATTGCAATTGATGAAAAAAAACATAAAGTATTTTTTTTTATATTAAAACTATGTATGATCTTAATCAAGGGTAAGTTTGTTTGACCGGTGGGATTAAATATAAGTGAGACTATGTGTAGTTATAATCGTTCTTGGGGGCGGTATGCATCAAGTGTCAACCACGTTATCAAGGGGTTATTACTGAAAAGTGTGTGGTCATAACCCCAATAACCCCTTTCTCTCATTATTACTCAATAATAATATTAATAATAATATTAATAATATTAATAATAATAATAATAATCATAATCATAATCATAATAATAATAATAATAATAATAATAATAATAATAATTATTATTATTATTATTATTATTATTATTATTATTATTATTATTATTGATACTACTACTATTATTATTAAATCTTTTAAAAAGAGTGGAACAATCAGTCACAATATTAAGATGCATGACTAATGAGGAGAAGGTGTGTAGTGTACGGCACCATCACCATCAGGACTATCACCTCATTTTGTCCCATAGCGCTCCAGGGTGCAATGTAGGGGCACTATGGGGGGCACCGTCACCAGTTCATCACGCCCACTACATCCAGTCTGGTGAAACTAGTTTAAGTTGAGACTCTTAAATCGTTTTTTTTAACCAATTAGTTAAAATGCAAACGGGTTGAACTTATGAATTGATTGACTACTGGAATGGGTTTTGAAAAAAATCCATAAGTTAGTTACTATTTGAGTTTCTGACATTTGCTAAGTTTAACCAGTTAAGTACCAATTCTTATTTTTAACAATCTAGGGCCTGCAGTTTACATTTTTTTTAACCATTTGAGTCCTTTATTGTCTTTAATTTATTGTCGTTAATGTTTAAGTTTTGAATTTATTTTATGATAACATACTTTGTTCGTCATCATGGATACGTTTTATTCGTTTAATCTTTTATGGTTCTTGACATAACTTCCCGTTTTACTCGCATTATCCTTATTATTATGTCGATAAAGTATGCACATCAATTTGAGTTTTTGCGTATGATTCTTTCAGGAATTGGTTCGTCCCCTAAGCAAATCTTGGAACAAACAACACTCTTTAACACGTTAATACCTATAGGATACAAACCCTTTGGTTATATAAATTTACACAAAAACAAAACTGATGTTATAAACAAAAACATTATTATGATCTATACACCATCAAGTGTCAAAAACATTATTATGATATATACACCATCAAGTGTCTTCTAGTCTAATGATATCAAATAGTGTTCTCAAATTGTGAAGATTCAAGCCCCAACATAGACAAAATGATGTTGATTTGGTAGTGGATTTAGGCGAGTTCACAGTTTAAAAAAATATATATATAGAAACAAATATAAAACTTAATAGAAGAAACCTCATGATGCAATAAGCCTCCTAGTTTTACATGCAATGGCCAACCGATCCAACTACACTAATAATGTTAAAGATGTTTTGTTCAAAGTTTTTGCAACTTGCCGTTTGACAAATGCAGCAAGTAAGGACACAAGAGCTGGTTAAAGATCTGGCATGCCCTTTCCGGTTTTACCGTCATATGTCTTTTCATGCACAAGCTCTATAGGAGTATCCTTGGGACCAGCTGTTGCAAAAACAAAACAAACAAAAATTTAGAATCCTTAAAAAAAATTATTTGTCTAAAAATTGTATGTGTTTTGTAAGTAGTTAGGGTGCCAAATATGATTAAAGATATATTTTTTTAATAATACTGATGTAAGGGAATTTTATGCATTTTAAAAATAAAATATTTCATTAATAATCTGATTGACTATGGACTTATTATATCAATAATAATATGCATATGCTTTTGAGTTTTCTATTGATCAGTTTTAGCAGAACTTAATCTAACTCTGAGAACACATGAGCTTGAGGAGTTTATATGAACAACTCGAACTGTCATTGAGCTTTTCCAGTCCTAAAAGCATATTAATATGTATGTACTTATGATCAAGTTTTGGTGGGGTCAAGCTTGAACAATGTTTAGTTGAACTGTAAATGATTGCTCAAAGATATAAAAACATGGGTTCAGTTCAGCATAAGCTAGTGAAACCTTCTCGTTTCGATAGGCATCCTATTTAGTCTAAACTCCAAAATAACATAAAATATGCAGAAACATTAGTGTTAAAGCAGGTACTTTTTAGTCCAGGTCGGGCTGGACTAACACGAGTCACGAAATATGTCCAATCCCAAAGATTTAATTAGTTAGTACCTAAGGTATGATTCAAGGGAATTCATGCATAAAAATTGCGACTTTCAAACCGTTTGACACAGTTTCCTTTTTAGCTAGCTTTTTTTCATTTTACCCTTTTGACCCATTACAGATGGCAACTTCTACGTAAACCTAGATTGAATAGCACAAATGTGTGTGTGAGAGTAAAAGTTACCAATTGTTGGACGTGGAGTAGCCCTTATCTTCAAAATCTCGGGACGAGGAATAATCGACCCTGATGCTCCTATGCCTCTAGAAACTCTTACTTTAGTGCCATCTTCTTGATACCTTATTCCAACCTTACAAGGCTGCCTGTAAAAACATATCAGCAATCATCCAACTTATGCAACGGTCAAAATGCAACAAAAATAAAACCTTGGACTCAATGAAGTAATCATACCCTGTCACTGGATCAACAATTTGAACATTTGAGACATGAAGAGGGGCCTCTACTGTAAATATCCCACCTTCATGACCTTGCCCTTGTTTTATGTGCTTCTTTACCTGCAGTTATGTTTTATGAAAAACAAGTGAAAATGAAACATATTAATTTCGTATCACATTAAGCATCACGTATCCATAAAAATAGAACTAGAAAATTGGTAAAAAAAAAATATAGGAGTGGAATTGAGAGATTAATCACCAGGTTCTTTCCCTCAACAATAACACGATTCTGAGAGCGAATGACACGTTTAATAGTGCCAGTTTCACCCCTATCTTTGCCCCTAATTATCATCACCTGTAATAAAAAGATTGATTAAGATTCAGCAAGAAGAGCTGCTAAAAGTGAAGTTCTGCTGTGAAAGATCAATCTATTATCTTTTACATTATCTCCTCTCAAAATCTTCCAGTGATGTATGAGCTTTTGAGCTGCTTTCCATCCCATTGCGTACCACTCTGAAATTAACATTCAACATGACACCACTTAGGTTAGCAAAACAAAATTTTGATTCCAATGTTCATAGTAAGATATTACAGTTGTCCTTCCTTCCCAATCCTCACCACAGCCATCAAAATAAACAAATTTCAAACAGTTCATGCGGTTATAGAAACTTAATAATATGCCAAATATAAGACTTTTGGGATTTTCTTGCAATAATGAATTTGGTTACAAGTTAAAAGGATTTCCCTTTCTGATTTAGCGTTAAACCTCAAAGAAAAAAAAAACTCATTACAAACCCACGTATCGGATTAAAAATGAGAATTTGCACTTCATCGTTATGCGTGTGTGATTTACTTGTTATTTATTTTTATTATTTAAGATATGATGGTTCTAATTACGTTTGTGATCATGGGTCAATGTTTGGGTCAGTCCGGTGTGGAGTTGGTTGCTTGATTAGTTGTTTAAGTTTATTATTAGTTTTGATAATTGTCTTTTATTTGGTTACTTGGTTGGTAGAATGTTTGATTTGAGTTGTTTTGATTTACCTTCCAAAGATAGGATTAGTAGACTTGTTCATTAGGCATTAGTTTATTATAAATAAGAGTTTTAGGGTATTGCAATTGGTGTGCTTTGATTGACAAATACAAACCTTACTTCTATCCCAAAGGATAAAGAGGCCGCACCCGGAGATACCCCATCTTGGCAAGCATAAATCAAAGGCAGCAACAAATATCGCAAAACAAAACATACATATGATAAACAGCAAGACACATACATCAAGAACCAAAAGCATACAAGAACAAGTAGAGCATAAAAGTCCATACCATAAGCGGACAGAAAGAGCAGCACACAAATCCATCCCTCGGTTTAAAGTGTGAAGCATACTGGAAACATACAAGAAACACATGTAACACGTATCAGGAAAGGCCAAGTAACGTACATGTCACGCGATGAAACCCTAATCAAAGGCCAAGCCTATGCTCAACCCTAGAAGTCCCTCATCTCAACCTCCCAAGACCCTACCCTACTATTTGAGCGGAATCTTGTTGCATATGTATGTATGGTTTTTTTTATTGGCGAACACAAAAGAGCCATGAAGGATTTTCACCAAAGCCTTGTCTTGTGTTCGCATTCTACCTATTGTTCGGTGGGGAATACTTGATCATCAAAGGGTTGGGCCGACAAAATAGACCAAAAACTTACTGTATGAACTGAGACCTAGATTGTAGATTGAAATATGCATTACCTTTATGAAAAGTATTACAGCAATCGAAAGAGAGGGAAAAAAGGCATTACAAAACCACAGATCTACAAACGAAACAATTAAGAAATAGTGAAAAATATTATCATTTCTACTCGTGTCATTCATAAATAAGGAACCAATACTTTACTCATTTTATTCACTTTAAAACTATCAATTTTCCATTGATAAACATGGTACATGCTGCTAAAATTGTGTCATAATCTTAAGCAACTCAGGAAACAGACAGGGCATAAACATATTTGTTTTAAGTGACTCGTTTGGCCTGTTTTAACAAGTTTTAACAGACTCATTTTTTACTATCACTCATAAAAAATCCTAGTTCCTTCTCCACATAACGACGACATCCAGAAAAGGGCCCCGACTTTGTACTTTTGTCTTAGGCCCCTAAAGTGGTTGGGCCGCCCCTAAAAAAGACAGACACAAACATACAAGTAGTTATTTTATCAACCAACAAGTTGTCATCAAACTTCCATCAATAATGCAGGTAGATCTACTTGGCCTAAATTGGATCGGACCAATATTTCTTTATTTTATTTGTTTTTATTTTTTAGTATTGTTTATATTATCTTTTGCATGAAGTGGTCTTTTATTAGGATAGGATTAAATTAAATTTAGAGGGTAATTTCCTAACATAAATTAGTTGGCTTGGTGAGTATGTTTTGTTTTAGTATAAACTGAGGTTTAGGATCTTTGTATTTTGTGTGGTTTTTCTTAATAATATTCAAGAATCTTGTTATGGGTAATCTACAAAATTCTCGTTTTCTCTGGCTAATTTCTAACACAACTCAGGCTAGAGAAAAAATAATCAATACAAACAGTAAGACTGTAAGAGCAATCTTACAGTGATTTAAAAACAAATATGAACAATTAGTTCCATAAAAAAATAAATGAATATCATAGTCTAAATATATTTTGCCAAAAAACTAGACATACAAATCAAATATGAACAACTAACAAACAGCCAGTGATTTAAAAACAATCTCATACACAATTTTTGCAGAAGAAAAACAAATCAACAGATAAAGATTGATCATACCCCTGTATTCACTATACAGTAAGGAAATCAATGTTATATACCACTAGATGATAACAGATTCATATGGATGCAGTTTTTAAGCATCAGAACACACCTGATAAAAAAAACCTAAATTCTGTGCAATTGAGACCTTTAATACAACATCCATGTACATATACATATATTGTCATAATAAACTAGTTATAGAACCTCAGAATCAGAGGACATGATTTGAGTTTTTACCAGTGATTCCGACCAAGATGAGGCTTAGTTCCTGAACTAGGGTTCCGTGAAGGTACCACAGCGACCTAAAATGTTATGCGAAAATGACTAGAAGTCGTGTTACATTATGGCCGGGTTTTGTCCTATAAAACCGTTCAAATTGGATGGATCCGACCCGTTTAGAACGGTTACAAATAATACTATTAGGATGGTTGGTTTTAAGTTAAGCCAAGGAGACAATGAGTTGCAATGGAATCACGGCATGCCTCGTACGCGAACTTAAAGTTATATGCATGATTTTTTAAGTGTTTTTTTTTTTTTTTTTTTTTGATGCGAAGCCATTAAATAATACATTATTTTTTTTAGATCAAATTTGGATTTCCTAATAGTCCTAACAGCATCCAAGCTTAATAAATTAAAATATTGAGGAATAAAGTGGTAAAGGTGTGATAGATACACAATGGTCCTCATATGTTTTCTACAGGGCCGGCCCCGGGCATAGGCGGGGTAGGCGACCGCCTAGGGCCCGGGATTTTTGAGGCCCGAAATTTTTATAATTTTTGTTATATACATATATATGTATATCAGTATTAGTGTTCTTATAAAAATGGTTGCTAACTTAAAAACAACTTGCCCCTCAGTTCAGCCGGTACAAATCCGTGAATTTGTGACAGAGGTCACAGGTTCGAGACTTATTAAGTTTTTTTTTAACCAGTCCACCATTTTGCTATTATTGTTTACTGTGCGGCATCAACTTCTTAATGCTTATGGGTAGAATATTGGACTCAACTATTTCTTTTTAGTTTGCATGACCAAGGAGGGAGGAGATTTATCTCACAAAGTACTTCCTGTTGTCTGCTGCAACTTTATTGGAGCATCCATTTATTGACAATATTAATCTCACGCATTATTGAATTTTCTTTTTCATTGCTTACAAAATTTTGTATTATGACATGGAATTTTCAAAAGTCCCATCAAACTCTCTTGTGAAGCCTCTTACATGGACCATGGCTCTCACATTACTGTAATATTTTTGAAACTATATTTTTTTTTCAATCGTGTACCATACAGTAGATAAGTGGAAGACTAAGAATGATGATTTCATACAATAGATGATGGAATCAAACATATTTAGCAAAAAAAATAAAAATAAATACAGTCTTGCAATTCAGGGGTTTGCAAGAACAAAGTTGAAATCCATAAATTACCACAATGTTAATGTCTTATTTGGTGTTCCACAATCTCAATGTCTTATTCACGGCCTACTTTGAAAATAAAACCAAAAATTGAAGTCAGATTTCAATCGAACATGAAATGAAGTTAATGTATTCCTAGTAAAATTAATCAATCAATAGCAAATGGACAATATGTAATCACAAAAAATGCTAAGAGCCCATTTGTTTACATACGCGGTTTTGACTATATATTATAAGGGCCTATTTTTTTTTCCGCCTAGGGCCCAATTTTTTTAGGGGGTTTTCGGGGCCGGCCCTGGTTTTCTATGTAGTAGGTTTGGAGAACAAAACTCTCTTTAATGGGGTAAAGTTATAGTACCTTGTATTTCTATCTATTTTTATTTAAAATTACTCTAAGAGATCCTGGATATGCAATATGTTAGCTTTATATGCCCGATTAATGGCATTTGATGATATTGCTATCATGTATAGATAAAAGTTACACTCAGTGCAATGAATACTTTAACGGTTAAATGTTATGACATGAATGACACACGAGATCAATTAATTGTTTAGGAAAGAATTAAAATGGGATTATTTATTATAAATAAATAACTAAAAAAGAATTAATTTAACTATTAAATTAATTGAGAAAATGAATTAATTATTATTTTATATAATTAACTAATTATTAGATAATTGCAATTTAATTAAAATAATCATTAGATAATTATTTGTTTGATTAAAATAGGAAATTTGGATTTAAATAATTCAAACTATTGACCATTAGTCGGAAAAAAATCCCAATTATACTTATTGTTACTTGGCAGTCCGAACTATTGATGTTATTTTTTCTAATAATTCTATCGTTAACTTTTTTAACCTCCGTTAGATTTTATGACGTGGCGGCTGACGTAGCATGATGACCATTCGCTGAAAATAATTTCAACTAACCGGGGTATTACCCACTCACCCGATCATCTCAAGTCCTCATCAGGAGGAAACTCACCATATGTGAGAAACCCTCTGGCTCAACCTCGACCCTCATTTATTTATTTATTTTTATCATGGATAAGACTTGAACCCAAGATTTTCCTTTGGTATGTGTTCCTTCTCAACTTTAACATTGATTTTGTCAAGTCACCAACAAGCGGAATTAATTTCATTCAACTAATAGAAAAAATAGGGTTATTGGATTTAAATAATCCAAACTATCAACAATTGGCCAATAATAATCCCAACTGAGTAAATGTCTTTTAACGAGCCCAACTTTCACACTATTTTCTTTCAGTGAGCCTTTTCTAACGGAATACTAACTCCGTTAGTTTTTGCTGACGTAGCAATGATGACGTGGCCTTTTTTATTTAAAATACCCCTTTTAATATTATTTGACAACATTTTAAAGAATGGGGGGGGGGGGGGGTGGGGGGGAGCTATTTGTGAACTTTATAACCTAACAATTAAACCAACCCACCCCACCCTGCCTTCATACTTCATCACCGTCAACACATCACCATTTCCTCCACACCCGTCCACGCCATCTTCCGACACAACCACTGTCCACGCAACCACCGCCATCACTGGCGGAATCCACCGTCAACACACAGGAACCCGCCACCACCGGTCCACCAGCACCTCCCACTTCATCTTCTTCCCCGTATCCAACCCTAATCATAAAACTCAAAAACGGATCTGCAGGTTTTCAATCTTAGATTTCAAAACAATAACCCAACCAAAACTTGAAAATTGTTACCTAATATCATGATTTAGTTCCAAGATCTGAAATAGATTGTGTTCTTCGAAATTTCATATGAACCTGAACCAAAACATCAGAGGTTGTGGCGTGGTTGCGTGATGGCGGTGGAAGATGGTTGGATTATTGGAGGGCGGTATAGGAACTGATGGTCGTAGGGGGTGGCGTCGGATGTGGAATCGCAAGTGATAATGGTGGTGGCACTGAAGGAATCACATGTGACAATGGTGGTGGCGCCGAAGGGGGGTGGCGCGATGGTGGTGGAAGGTGGCGGCAGAAGGTGGGTGGCGCCGGTAGAAGATGAAGTTAGGGTTAGGTGGTTGCGTTCTTAAAAGGTTTTTTTTTTCAGTTACATACATGGCCCCTATCTTTTATAGTTTTACATATACTTCCTCATGTTGCCACATAAGTTAAAAAAATGACATTAAAATAAAAAAAAAAGTAATAAAAAAGCCACCTGGACATCCACGTCAGCAAAACACTAACAGAGTTAGTCATCCGTTAGTTTGAGATTGTTGTAGGAAATTAGTGTGAAAGTTGAACTCGTTAAAAAACATTTACTCAGTTGAGATTATTATCGGATAATTGTTAATAGTTTGGATTATTTAAATCCAATAACCAAAAAAAAAATACACATTATCTTCATTTTCTGACACCAAACTTTTCCACATGACAACTAGACATTTAGAAATAATCATACATTTATATTTTAAATAATTTTTGTTTTTTTTTACTTTCACTTTTTTTTCACTTTTCTTTTCAGCTCTTTTTTTATATATATATTTTTATTTTATCCAAATGAGTATGGCAAAGTACTTGATGTTTTGTTGGAGGTGCAACAAACTTTTTTGTTTGAAACGTTTTGAACATTACATATTTTTTTTTATTTCGTCTTCTTTACGTAGCGTTATAACAACTCAAATGTTTTATATGTCCGAACTCTCTCCGCCGCAACACGCATGTTGCAAAATCTTGTTATAACTAAAGATATAATGACCTGGGGACTTGTCTCAATGGCCATCCGGCGATGATAGAAGACCTAGTGGTCATGAGGTCGCGAGTTCGATCTTTGAGGCACTCGGTTTTACCCCAGTTGGTGATGGGTTTTTCAGGAGATGGTTCAAACAGATGATCTCGATTATTCAAACCGTCAGCGTTTCGCGGGGTCGTATAGAGATGGTAGCTTGATTATAAAATATATTTATATTATTACCTTAAGAAAACATTTCATCCTCAAATTCAAATGATTTCATGTGATCTACCAGTGTCACCTTTCTTCCGGCGAAAAAAAGAACCAGACAATTGAGCATCGGACGATAATCCACCGTCTGTAATTAATTATTCTCCATCAGCCCGGTACGATTTCCCTCTTCTTCCGGTTTCCATTTGTATTTTTCCCAATCAAAATACCATGCATTTATTTTTAAGATCATTTAATTTGTATTTATTTCAAATTCTGCCCATTTTGACGTTAGGATTTAGATCTTCAATTCATACACCTCCTTATTATCCTTCCTACATTATTCACCGATTTCGTATTTTAGGATTTGATTTTTTCAGCGTTAACCTGTCATTGATCAGTGATTAAATTATTAATGACGTGTTTAATTACATGAATTAGTTTCTCTCTTGGAATCATCTTTGTTCAGTTTCTGCAAAGTCGCTAAACATGAGTAAACCTGTTTAGAAAATCAACATGTGTTTATCCTGCTTGGGTTCGATACATTTGGATCCCTGGCTCCCGAGGTACTGGGTTCCTTAAGAGAGTTCAGCGGGTCGTGCATAACAATTTATCGACCCCCAAAAATCATAACTTTATTTTTAGTAGGATCGGTTTTGCTATCCAAAATGAGGTTGCCGCGCAGCTTGTTGCCCGTTTACCTGTTACTTTTATTGTAATTTGATTGTATATATGAAAAAAAAAACCTAAAATAGGTGAACATTTGATGTCAATGTAGTGATCTTAATGCATAGTTCTTCCCATTTTTGTACTGTTTTCTCGATATTTTATTTCGTAATTTGTAGAGTTGTTGCCTTCTTTTCATTGATCAGTTATTGCTAGCTAGGGTTTGAATTTGTATTCTTTCTGTATATTTTATTTTTGTTGTTGTTGTTGCTGTCTAATCCTTATAGGCTTATAGATCAATATCTTTCGCATTCACAATGGAAAGGTTACAAATACACAAACCTAGCTGCCATATTAGTAAAACACTCATCCTTTTCAAACCTTGAATTTGACGTCTTTAAACTTCGAGAAAGTTAGAAGTTTGTCTAGGATAGTCAAAGAATTTGATGTTTTCAAACTTTGAATTTGACTTTTTTCAAACTTTGAGAAAGTCAAAAGGTCATTAGGACAGTCAAATGATTGTCCATAATGTTTGAAAAGGTCAAAGTCTGAAGTTTGAAAAAGTCAGACGGCGTCTAAAGACATGGTGATATTAGGATGGGGGGAGTGGTTGTAGATAAAAAAGTTTCTACAAATTTTTTAACCAACGAGAGAAGAGTGAATGAAAGTTTGTAGAATTGATGTTTTGATGGAAGGAATGCGTTTCTAGAATTGATTAGGCAAACATTTATTGAAAATCTACAAAATACACACACAAACATTCGGCAACCATTGGCAACTTTTTGCCGAAATCACATGCATTTTGCAGAATTGGGGTTTGGGGGGGGGGGGGGGAGTGGTTGCCGATTGTTTGCCAAAGGAGGAGTAGAGTTTGCCGAGAGTTTTGCTGAGGTACTCCGCCTATCCTTAGAAAGGTGATGGTGTGGAAATAGGCCATCCCTATATTTTAATACTAGATATATGACCGCGAGTGTTGCGGTGCGACAGATACGAAAAAATGTAACATTATCAAAAGCTTATCACAGGCTCAGATCGGTAATACATGGATGAAGTCATAATGAACAAAAGTAACGCAATTGGTGTATTACATATATAACTTTTCTAAATTTAATAAAAGATAGCTAAAAGATAATTTCTTGTATTTGGCTTATTTTTTTACTTTACTTATATATTATCATTAAATTAAATGTCTTGTTTGAATTTCATGATTAAAAGACTATTATACCCCCTTAACGCAATGGTGTGGAACTCTAAAACTGGCTGTGGTGGCCGATCTTGAAGGCCAAAACTGACCCATTGGCCATACCCTTATGGTTTCCATGACAAGTGCCAAGTTTTCTTATCTCTGATATACCTTGAGTTCTTCTGAGACTTGTTTGAAAGTTGAAATAACCATTAAATTATCATCTTTCAAAAGCTAAACATGACTCAAAGTGTATTTTGACAACTTGATTGCAGGTAGTTTGACATGGACTCAATTAAGCTATGGCCTCCTAGCCACAGCACAAGGCTAGTACTCATGGACCGTATCGTAAAAAATCTCACAACTCCATCAATTTTCTCAAGAAAATATGGTCTTTTGAGTAAAGAAGAAGCAGAAGAAGATGCTAAACAAATAGAATCTGCAGCCTTTGTGGCTGCAACCCAGCATTTTGAAAAAGAGCCTGAGAGTGATGGCGGATCTGCAGTCCAAGTTTATGCTAAAGAATCCAGTAAATTAATGGTAGAATTTATCAAAACAGGCCCCAGACAAAAAGAAGACCACGAAACTTTACCAGAATTAATCGCATCAGAAAATGACAATGTTTTTGATATTTCTGGAGGGCGTCGCGCCTTTATTGATGCAGAAGAAGCAAAAGAGCTGTTAAAACCATTAAAAGAGCCTGGAAACAAATTCACAAAGATATGTTTTAGCAATAGAAGTTTTGGGTTACCTGCAGCCCATGTTGCTGCAACCATTTTGTCATCTATTAAATCTCAGTTGACCGAGGTTGACTTGTCGGATATTGTTTCAAGGAGGCCTGAGCCTGAAGCTGTTGAAGTTATGAAGATGTTTTCATTAGCACTTGAGGGTTCTCCGCTGCATTATTTGAATTTGTCGAATAATGCTTTGGGTGAAAAGGGAGTTCGCGCTTTTGGGAGTCTTTTAAGGTCTCAAGGTAATCTTGTTGAATTGTGTTTTATGAATGCTGGGATCTCACAAGAAGCTGCAAAGGCGGTTTGTGAGCTGATTCCTTCGACTAGTAAACTTAAAATTCTTCATTTCCATCATAACATGACGGGAGATGAAGGGGCAGTCGCCATTTCTCAACTCGTGAAAGGATCTCCAAATCTAGAGGATTTCAGGTAGAGGTGATAAAATGATAAAATAAAGGTTAACTCACATAAGTTTCATTTCTTTTGGAATTCATATGCATAATATTGCATTAAAAAAAACTCCATACTATATATGTATATATACATATGTGATTATATATGTAACATGCTTAAAGATTTACGGGTCAAAACAGGTTGTCAACACAACCTGTTTTGACCCGTAAATCTTTGAGCATGTTTTTAGTTTCTTAGCATGGACCCATTATCCAAAAAAGCCCAAAATTTTTATTTTTTTTTTCTTTCTAATTTCAGGTGTTCCTCCTCAAGGATTGGGTCTGCAGGGGGTGTTGCACTATCTGAAGCACTTAAAACATGTAACCTTTTGAAGAAACTCGATTTACGCGACAACATGTTTGGATCAAAACCCGGGTTTGCATTGAGTCATACTCTATCCACCCATGCAAATCTTACTGAACTTTACCTCAGTTACTTGAATTTGGAAAATGAAGGGACTATAGCCATTGCAAATGCTCTAAAGGACTCCAATTCTACCCTCGAAATCATAGAGATGGCTGGAAACAACATCACTTCAGAAGCAGCTAATGCTTTGGCTGATTGCATGATTTTAAAGAAACACTCTCTAACCCGAATAAACTTATCTGAAAATGAAATCAAAGATTCGGGTGCTGTAGTGATTGCGAATGCACTTGAAGGCGAATTTGGACGATTGTGTGTGGTCGATTTGAGCGCGAATGGGATCAAAAGAGGTGGCGCGATGGCATTGGCTAAAGCAGTTGTGGGTAAGTCAGGGTTTAGGGTGCTAAACATCAATGGTAACTTCTTGTCTTATAAAGGCATTGAGGTTGTTAGGGAGATATTCAAGGATTTCCCTCGTATGCTTGGCCCGCTCGATGAGAATGATCCTCATGGTGATGAGGAAGATGAAGATGGTGGTAACAAATTTAGCGAACTCGAATCGAAGCTCAAGGATCTTGAAATGAAGCAGAAAGAATAAGGCAAGTGTTTCTAGTATGAGTATTTTCAAAATTCTTTATAGTGAGTTGACCCATCTTTATTTTTTCTTTAATTATTTTTATATATTTTCATAACTAATATCTGTGAAAGTTTTATTGTTTGAATAATGGTTAAAATTTTAGTAAAACACTTGAGGTGGTAACATTTGGAAGCTAACTCTTTACTTAGGTTTCTAGTTTCTGAATTCAGTTTCTGTTTTAGAACTAGAAACTGATATCAACTTTATGGTTTAGAACTAGAAAATGGTATCAACTTTATGGTGCTCACTGTTTACTTATAACTTATTAGTAACAAGTTCAGTTATTTTCACTAAGATCCAGTTTGATTCGCATAATTTGATGGAATTATAACTAGAACTAGAATCGGAAAGCAGAACCAGAATCAAAAAGCATTCTATCAGAAAACATGTTTGGTTGTTTACTGATGAAAATGAATCTGGCATTGAAATTGTTACAAGCAATTTCCTTTTACTAAATGATATTAACTTTCCTTAACTAATAAGAAGGAATTCTAAACTTCCACTTTTCATGGAAAAGTTTGAAGATTACCAAAACACCTTCACACATTCCACAACTAGACTCATACTTAATGCATGCAGATTACCAGAACTAGCGTGAACATGATCAATATAATTAACACAAACATGATCGATAAAGATTGATGAAGATATGTGAAGTTGATGAACCACGAATTAAATATGTGAACTTGATGAAATCAAACCAGAGGGGTTGAACCCGGAGCTTAATTCGAACCCATAAAGTGGATGACTGAATGCCATATATGGTGAAAAACTACAACTATGAAAATCGAACGATTAAATTTGCGATGAAGAAATCCTTCAAAGAATGACTTCGCCAATGATGAAAAGCCTTGATCCCCACATAAAATTAAAATCAAGAGAAGTTATGGTATTACTTGTGAGTAGAGATGCATATTTGAACCGGTTTGGACCCGATCAGAGTTGTTGGATTGAAACCGATTTGAGGTTTCATTGCTGAGAACCAGTATGGGTACCTGTTGACCTTTTAACCGTTAAAAAATAGTTGTTTTAACGTTTTTGTTTATAATCGTTTTCCCCTTGTATATTAGTATAAATCGGTACTAGGTGTATTGGTTTAATCAATACACTTTTCATGCTCTAAAAAACGCAAAAGCGCTCACAAACTCTCAGTTTTCAGAACGCTCACATGGCAAGTTGGTTAATATTCGTTTTATGTGAAATATCACACGGTATTGAAAATGCTCGATGCAAGAATTAACATTCATTTTTAGAGTCGAGTTCAACTCTAGTTTGAGCAATAATTTGGTAAGACATTACAAGGCAATGAAAAAGAGTTTGACTCGTGGTCAAGTATGAATGTCAACTGTGGGAGGTATTTCAAACTTTAACATCGAGATTTTTGTGAGAGGATGATAAATTTTGCCATGCAATAAAACTTATTGTTTGATCACTTTGACAACTCGTACTTAACAAGGTTGATTCGAGATAAGTTCCAACCTCGTTATTAAGTTGTACTAAGATGTGGTTTTTTATAAAGTGGAAAGAATCCAAAAACAAATTAATTTTCGATTCACCAATTATACATTTCATAATTTTCACATATTGAAATTTATCCAATGCATAATAGCGTAAAAATACGATTGATTCTGATAGATCATGTGGAGCCGACCAAACATCATTCGATTAGTCAACTTCACACTAATTTGTAAACTTTTAAAAGGTAAAATTGAACATTTAATCTTGTGGACTTGCCATTAAGCCCATTACATAGCCCAGCCCATTTTCATTTCATTTCATTTCATACGCCGGCCGAAACAAAACCCTTCCTTGACGCTGCTACAGTTCTTCAACTGATCATCGATTTCCATCCATAAAACCCTCCAAAACCCCTTCGATCTCTCCTTCTACGTCCATCAATGGCGTCTGTCGCCTTCACAAACTCCAACTCCAGAAGATTAATCAAAATATTTCCTCAATTACGATGTGGTCTTCGAGGATCCGTCATCTCAACTTCTGGTTTCCCATCTATCGAATCGCTTTATGGAAATGACAACGCGACGTCTTCTAATCCATGACAAGTGCCAAGTTTTCTTAACTCTGAGATACCTTGAGTTCTTCTGAGACTTGTTTGAAAGTTGAAATAACCATTAAATCATCATCTTTCAAAAGCTATACATGAAATAAAGTGTATTTTGATAACTTGATTGCAGGTAGTTTGACATGGACTCAATTAAGTTATGGCCTCCTAGCCACAGCACAAGGCTAGTACTCATGGACCGTATCGTAAAAAATCTCACAACCCCATCTATTTTCTCAAGAAAATACGGTCTTTTGAGTAAAGAAGAAGCAGAAGAAGATGCTAAACAAATAGAATCTGCAGCCTTTGTGGCTGCAACCCAGCATTTTGAAAAAGAGCCCGAAAGTGATGGCGGATCTGCAGTCCAAGTTTATGCTAAAGAATCCAGTAAATTAATGGTAGAATTTATCAAAACAGGTCCCAGACAAAAAGAAGACCACGAAACTTTACCAGAATTAATCGCATCAGAAAATGACAATGTTTTTGATATTTCTGGAGGGCGTCGCGCCTTTATTGATGCAGAAGAAGCAAAAGAGCTGTTAAAACCATTAAAAGAGCCTGGAAACAAATTCACAAAGATATGTTTTAGCAATAGAAGTTTTGGGTTACCTGCAGCCCATGTTGCTGCAACCATTTTGTCATCTATTAAATCTCAGTTGACCGAGGTTGACTTGTCGGATATTGTTTCAAGGAGGCCTGAGCCTGAAGCTGTTGAAGTTATGAAGATGTTTTCATTAGCACTTGAGGGTTCTCCGCTGCATTATTTGAATTTGTCGAATAATGCTTTGGGTGAAAAGGGAGTTCGCGCTTTTGGGAGTCTTTTAAGGTCTCAAGGTAATCTTGTTGAATTGTGTTTTATGAATGCTGGGATCTCACAAGAAGCTGCAAAGGCGGTTTGTGAGCTGATTCCTTCGACTAGTAAACTTAAAATTCTTCATTTCCATCATAACATGACGGGAGATGAAGGGGCAGTCGCCATTTCTCAACTCGTGAAAGGATCTCCAAATCTAGAGGATTTCAGGTAGAGGTGATAAAATGATAAAATAAAGGTTAACTCACATAAGTTTCATTTCTTTTGGAATTCATATGCATAATATTGCATTAAAAAAAACTCCATACTATATATGTATATATACATATGTGATTATATATGTAACATGCTTAAAGATTTACGGGTCAAAACAGGTTGTCAACACAACCTGTTTTGACCCGTAAATCTTTGAGCATGTTTTTAGTTTCTTAGCATGGACCCATTATCCAAAAAAGCCCAAAATTTTTATTTTTTTTTTCTTTCTAATTTCAGGTGTTCCTCCTCAAGGATTGGGTCTGCAGGGGGTGTTGCACTATCTGAAGCACTTAAAACATGTAACCTTTTGAAGAAACTCGATTTACGCGACAACATGTTTGGATCAAAACCCGGGTTTGCATTGAGTCATACTCTATCCACCCATGCAAATCTTACTGAACTTTACCTCAGTTACTTGAATTTGGAAAATGAAGGGACTATAGCCATTGCAAATGCTCTAAAGGACTCCAATTCTACCCTCGAAATCATAGAGATGGCTGGAAACAACATCACTTCAGAAGCAGCTAATGCTTTGGCTGATTGCATGATTTTAAAGAAACACTCTCTAACCCGAATAAACTTATCTGAAAATGAAATCAAAGATTCGGGTGCTGTAGTGATTGCGAATGCACTTGAAGGCGAATTTGGACGATTGTGTGTGGTCGATTTGAGCGCGAATGGGATCAAAAGAGGTGGCGCGATGGCATTGGCTAAAGCAGTTGTGGGTAAGTCAGGGTTTAGGGTGCTAAACATCAATGGTAACTTCTTGTCTTATAAAGGCATTGAGGTTGTTAGGGAGATATTCAAGGATTTCCCTCGTATGCTTGGCCCGCTCGATGAGAATGATCCTCATGGTGATGAGGAAGATGAAGATTGTGGTAACAAATTTAGCGAACTCGAATCGAAGCTCAAGGATCTTGAAATGAAGCAGAAAGAATAAGGCAAGTGTTTCTAGTATGAGTATTTTCAAAAATCTTTGTAGTGAGTTGACTCATCTTTATTTTTTATTCTTTTTATTTATTTTTATAACTAATATGTGTGAAAGTTTTATTGTTTTAATAATGGTTAAAAATTTAGTAAAACACTTGAGGTGGTAACATTTGGAAGCTAACTCTTTACTTAGTATTCTAGTTTCTGATTTAGAACTACAAAATGATATCAACTTTATGGTTTAGAACTAGAAAATGATATCAACTTTATGGTGCTCACTGTTCACTTATTAGTAACAAGTTCGATTATTTTTACTAAGATCTCGTTTGGTTCGCATAATTTGATGGAGTTATAACTACAACTGGAATCGAAAAGCAGAACCTGAATCGAAAAACATTATATCAGAAAACATGTTTGGTTGGTTACTGATAAGAGCTTAATTCGAACCAGATGTCCTTTGAACCCATAAAGCGGATGACTGAATACCATATATGGTGAAAAACTACAATGATGAAAATCGAACGATGGATTTGTGATGAAGAAATCCTCCAAAGAATGACTTCGCCAATGATGAAAATCCTTGATCCCCACAGAAAATGAAAATCAAGAGAAGTTAAAGCATAACTTGTGAGTAGAGATGCTCATTTTAACCGGTTCGGAACCGATAAAAGAACCGCTTTGGACCGGATCATAGTTGTTGGATTAAACCGGTTTGAGGTTTCATTGCTAGGAACAGTATGGGTACTTGTAGCGGTTTTAACCGTTATAAAATAGTGGTTTATAACGGATGTGTATTGGTATAATAAACACTTGTTTTGCTCTAAAAACGTAAAAGCGCTCACAAACTCTCAGCTTTCAAAACGCTCACATGGCAAGTTGTGATGAGGATCAAAACAAAGAGAAACTTCAAAAGTTAGTTAATATTCATTTTATGTGAAATATCACACGGTATCAAAAATGCTCGATGCAAGAATTGACATTCATTTTTAAAGTATGAGTTCAACTGTAGTTTGAACAATAATTTGGTGAGACATTACAAGGCGTCTGACTCATGGTCAAGTATAAATGTTAAATGTGAGAGGTATTTCGAACTTTGACATCGAGATTTTTGTGAGGGGATGATAAATGTTGCCATGTAAGAAAACTTATTGTTTGATCAATTTGACAACAAGGTTGATTTGAGATACGCTCCAACCTCGTTATTATCTTGTAAGTTGTACCTAAGACGTGGTCCTTGAAAAATTGAAAAGAATCCAAAAACGAGTTAATTTTAGATTTTGAGTATTTAAAAATGGTATTAACTTAACTACTAATGTTTGGTCAGTTTCACATGGTTTACCGGAATCATACCTTACGTTACCGCACATGTTATTTTTTTCAACCACGAATTTGGTGTTTGAGGCGTTATCTAACAACACTAAACTATTTTATTTTCTATATTAAACTTTCTTATTACATAATCTAACATTTGAAATAATTTTATGCAAATATTCAAATAATTCATAGAAAGTTATATGTTTCATTATTTGTCGGAATTTATCCAATGCATAAGGCTATCCGTAATGAGGCGTTATGGGGCAAAATTTTATAATATGGCGCCCCATATAACGCCCCGCACCACCCCCCGGGACGCCATGTTAGGTTTGGAGGTTGAAGGCACCATGTTAATGGCGCCGGTGCACTCTCTTGTTTTTTTTTTTTTTTTTGCTTTTTTCCTATTGGTACACCTTATACCTCATAACCCCCATCTTTATAACCCCCCACTACACAACTTTAGCCATGGAGCCCCTCTTGATGACGTGGACGCCACATGACGCATAACGCCCACAAGGGGCTCCATCCACTACGGATAGCCTAATAGCGTAAATGTACGATTGATTCTGGTATCATCTATACTACTATTAAACACAGGTTCTTAAAGTACAAATGTCATTTTTTAAAGTGTGTCATATAGGATAAATCCTATGTGTCAATTTGTGAGATTTTTAAATTAAATAATCAAATAGAAAATTAAATTCTTTTCACATAAAAACTATCCATATATATATTTATTTTTAAAATAACACAACTTTAGTTCATCATATCTCTTTTATTTCTCAACAAAAATTCGATCCGTAAATTGCTTTGGATTCGTGACAGAAAACCCAACAAAACTAGATCCATATTGCTTAGGTTTTAATCAACGAATGATGGTGAACAAATTAAAAAACAAAGTCATAGCCTCGGGTATTTACCCGGGTTACTGACTAGTTGAATTAGTTAACTTCACACTAATTTGTAAATTTTTAAAAGGTAAAATTAATTTTTTTTAATCTTGTGGATTTGCCATTAAGCCCATTACATAGCCCAGCCCATTTTCATTTCATACGCCGGCCGAAACAAAACCCTTCCTTGACGCTGCTACAGTTCTTCAACTGATCAACGATTTTCATAGATTTTCATCCATAAAACCCTCCAAAACCCCCCTTCGAATCTCTCCTTCTTCGTCTACGTCAATCAATGGCGTCTGTTGCCTTCGCAAACTCCAACTCCAGAAGATTAATCAAAATATTTCCTCAATTACGATGTGGTTTTCGAGGATCCGTCATATCAATTTCTGGTTTCCCATCTATCGAGTCGCTTTCTGGAAATGACAACGCGGCGTCTTCTAATCCATGGTGGAGATCTATGGCTACTTTCACCAGAACGTAAGTTGTTATTTTTTGATTTACTCGAACATGAAGACATTTAGGTTTTACGTTGATATAGATTTCATACGTGATTTGACTATTTGATTAGTACAAATAATGTAGCTAATTACATGTTAATTTGATTATGAATCTTGTTATTTGAATGACTACTCTCTACGATGAATCATTATTCCGCTGATTTCATTTTGATATTTGCTGCCAGACCGGTTAGGTTTGTGCTTCGAGATTATATTGGACTTTAGAACCGATACTAGAATTTGGAATGCACCTGCTGTTAAACTTGGAACATTAAGAGACACTAGGTTTTTGATTTTGAAGTTGATGCTTGAACAGATTATTAGAACCCTAAATTTTTGGAAATTTTGAATTTGGATACTAAAACTGTTATCGGGAACAGTTAAAAAAAACTTTGTAACTATATACATAAAATTCAAAAACAACCAAAAAGTTTAAAAACAGTTAAAAGTCTAAATACATAAATTTTTAAATGATAAAAACAACAAAAAGATTAAAAAAACAATTTAATATAAACATAACATTTCGGATTTTGGATTTTATTATTTTAAATTATAAATATAGTTAAAAAATATAGAAATATAATTTTTCAGATATCTGAACTATCCGAATGACAACGATATTTCAATTTTTGGTTAATTCAGGTTTGGAATTAGGTATTTTTATTTGGATGTTCGGACCCTCAGATATTTTTGCACACTCCAAACTTTTGTTTCACCGGTCATTGTATTTCTGACATTGGGACTGGTGTTTCTATCAGCACTGAAATTACAGTTTGGTCAAACACAGAGGCAAAAGTATAATGTAATACAATTTATCTATATGTTGAATAGTCTGTAGAAAATTAACAATCATTTTTGGATATTTCTTATGGTGTATTATTCTACTTACGTCAGAAAACCTCATGTTAACGTTGGAACAATTGGACATGTTGATCATGGAAAAACAACATTGACTGCTGCCATCACAAAGGTTGGACCGTTGGATTGATTGATCTGTTGTTTAGCTCCTGACTCTCTGCTTTAAATTTGTTTCTTTTCAAGAAGTCAATATAATTTATGTTATGTTATGTGCTTTCTTTAGGTGCTGGCGGATGAAGGGAAGGCGAAGGCTATAGCCTTTGATGAGATCGATAAGGCTCCTGAAGAGAAAAAGAGGGGAATCACAATTGCAACTGTTAAGTATCGTTCCAGTTCTCTTCATCCAATTTAGTCCTACCCATGAGTGGTTCAGCTACTTAATGTATGTTTTTCATTTGGTTCTTTTTCTCGGTATGGTTACGCAGGCTCATGTTGAATATGAGACTACTAAAAGGCATTATGCTCATGTTGATTGTCCAGGACATGCTGATTATGTTAAAGTAAGACACTTTCTTATATTCTGGATACATTGGTAAAGAACACCCTTTTTTTTGCAAGTTGAGCCATGAAGAACAATTATTAATCTGTGAGCAGCTATATGGAGACTATCATGATATTCCCTCTAGTTAATATTGCACGTTTGGTGTATTATCTGAACTGAGAAGTTGCCTCATGAGGCAATGTATTTTTCTACAATTAAATTTTGACATGATTTAAAAACCAATGTTTTACAATCAGTTAGAGTTCCTTACGAAACTGGAAGGTTTGGTAGCTTCTGCTAAGCTTGTAGGATATGTTTTACCACTATATCTAATGCCGTGATGCCATTTGACCGGGATATTTTGTGTTATTTGGGTTACGTTTCCTACCTGCTCCCATATGTAAGCTGCATTATCTGAATAATACTTGATGTACGTGATTTTGCTTGTTTGAACACAATTTATGTAATTCGGAACCTAAACTAGTAAACTATGGCAAAAAATGAAAAAACCATCTGTCCAGGAAATGCAAGAACCAATGGGTTTTTCTCTGCTCTTCTGTAAATTTTTTTCCATTTAGAATATACATTAAAGGTCGATACATTTAACTCTGTTTTCACCCTGCTTTTTTACCATGTCCCTAAAATGGGCAGGCCATGTTATTTTTATCCCTCTAGCCTCTCATTAGTTAAAAAATTGTATGACTTCTGAGCTGATGAAATGAGTTTTCTATGTGTTGTTAAGCAGAACTAAGATGTCTACTGTCTAGTGATCCGCTTGAGTGAGGATTAAACGGATTTGTAAGCAATTCATATGGATAC
>JBCNJP010000014.1:25367310-25398157 GCA_039602395.1 Deinandra increscens subsp. villosa | reverse complement strand
GAACAATTTTACAAGACTTTTGATTGTTGAACCATTGGTACTTCAGATGATGAGCAATTACCTTGCTAGATAGTATGGACCTCTGACCGTTTTGCATAATATAAAGTTAAAGAACCTAGAATCAGTGTCTACATCACCATGCAGGTGGGTGTGCCATCACTCGTGTGCTTTTTGAATAAAGTCGATGCCGTTGATGATCCTGAGTTACTAGAACTTGTTGAACTAGAGCTTCGAGGTAAAACTTAAATTGTCTCGTGTACATATTCACATTTTTGGTTTGCATAATTAATTTATGACTCTCTTGTTATACTTCATCTAATTATATGTTTTTGTGAATATGTCAGA
This sequence comes from Deinandra increscens subsp. villosa, assembly GCA_039602395.1. NCBI lineage: Eukaryota > Viridiplantae > Streptophyta > Magnoliopsida > Asterales > Asteraceae > Deinandra > Deinandra increscens. The sequence goes on along the minus strand of JBCNJP010000014.1, from coordinate 25,397,812 downwards.
GCTTCTTAGCTTCTATAAGTTTCCAGGGGATGATATTCCCATTGTGCGAGGTTCGGCATTGTCAGCGTTACAAGGCACCAATGATGAAATTGGAAAGAATGCCATTCTGAAATTGATGGAAGCTGTAGATAATTACATACCTACACCTGAACGGCAAAAGGAGAAGGCATTTTTAATGCCGATTGAAGATGTTTTCTCAATTGCGGTATTTACAATGATTTCAAAGCTATGCGTTTTTATGTTCTTAAGCTCCTACCTCTTTTGAAGAGTGGTACTGTTAGTTTCAGTTTTAATAAACATAAAAACTATTAGCCATCTTTGTTTCAATTACCATGTAAAATGATTAAAGTTCTTAGCTGGTGATATTCATTAGAGGTGGAAGAATTTGTCGGTCTGGTAGGTTGAGTTATGTGTCAATTACAGTGGGTAACCAATTGGGTCCAGTTGGGTTTGGTTGCCCAGAAACAATTTTGTCCACAAAGTTCAAATTCTATTAATATTTACTGTCAAATATGATCACAAAAAACTTCATTATTTTAACAGTAATTTGTATTTTTAATAAAAATTATTCAGAAGGTTTTAGGCACTAAAAGTACACCGGGATTTTTTTTTTAATTTTTTTTAATTTTTTAATTTTTAATTTTTTTAGTTTGAAGGTTACCTGATTGACCCTCATATCCGGAATCAGTTGATATACCTTGTAACATTTTTCTTTTTTTCTTTTTAAGGGACGTGGCACTGTGGCCACTGGCCGTGTTGAACAAGGGACAATTAAAGTTGGTGAGGAAGTTGAGATTATGGGGTTGATGCAGGTAAAGTGTGGCATCTATTGGATCTGGTTGTCTGAATAATCAGTATGTGTTAGTGGTTGCTTAAAATGTTTTTTCTTAACGTTAAGGGTTCCAAAAAAACTACAGTTACTGGTGTTGAGATGTTCAAGAAGAGTTTAGATCATGGAGAAGTAAGTGATTGCTCTTTGACAATTTCATTTCTTACCAATCTTCTATGTGACATTGAATGTATTTTGTTTCACTTTTTCTGTCAGGCTGGCGATAATGTCGGCCTCCTTTTACGTGGCATAAGTAGGACTGATATCCAGAGAGGACAGGTAATTATAATTTGTCTGAGCTACAACATAATTTTTAATTACTTATTGAGCTTACCAATTTTCTGTTGGCTAAAATTAGAGGTGGCGATTTCAATGCATTAGTTAGTTAGTGTTTAATTTGGGTTTGGTTTTTCTAAAGGGTCAAACAATATTTTTAGCCAAATGGGAAACATGTCAAATGGTTAGAATTTGAAAGTCACTCGTGGTATTTTCTTGATGGTTTACAACCTTGTAATCTTATTATTCGTATAGAGTATTATTATTATTATATTAATTATTATTAGTTATCACTATATTTAACACATTAACATTCATAAAAATTTAACAAAAGTTCTTCATGTGTCACAATCCCTTTGAAATCGAGATTTTTTTTGAATGGGCGTTAAATTTGAGATTAACAAGCTTATATATATAAGGCTGTTATGAAACTGAATAATCGTCTCTCTCTCCCACTATAATTTGTCATAACTATGTCTATGTGTACCCGCATTATCCCCGCAGTAACACGCGGGTAGTAAAATCTAGTCAATTTAACGGCTTGTTTAGAGTTTTATTTATGAAGCTTGAGCTCAGCTCGTGAGAATTTTTAAGCTCGAACTCGAGCTCGAGCTCGTTTATTATTATATAAATTTATATTATTATATAAATTTATTTTTATATTTTGTAGTTAAAACTATATATATTTATAATTGTACCTTTTTATATATAACATATTTTATCATAAATATATATATAATGATTTTTATTTTTCTAAAATATATTTATTAAATTAAATATAATCTATATAAGTAAAAGACTTGTTAAGGCTTGTGAGCTGGTTCAAGCTCGATACGTAAAGCCCGAGCTCGTTTATTAAACGAGTCATATTTCAGGGCTTGAGCTCGGCTTGTTTCTAAGTTTTTTATCAATTAGATTTCGAGTAGCTCGCGAGCTACATTATATTGTTTTCGCAGTTCTTTACTTATAATTAGTTGTGTAGTGAAGCACGCCGTCAGTAACTATGTGTATATATGCATGAATGTATGTATGTATCTTGATGTGCTTTCTGCCATGGTTCAAATAGGTAATTGCAAAGCCTGGTAGTGTGAAAACATACACCAAGTTTGAGGCAGAAATATATGTTCTTACAAAGGATGAAGGTGGGCGTCATACCGCCTTTTTCTCTAATTACAGACCTCAGTTTTATTTGAGGACGGCTGATGTCACTGGAAAAGTGGACTTACCTGAGAGTGTAAAAATGGTTATGCCCGGAGACAATGTCACCGCTGCTTTTGAACTCATTACCCCTGTTGTTCTTGAACCAGGTTTGTTTCTTATACACGATAAACTTATTTTCCATGTTGTCTTGATGGCACAGAGGGTTTTTGGATTTGCTTTTGAAGCTGTTATAACTACTTGTAATCATAAACCAATGGTCATGTATGAAGTTAGTAGGTAAGTGACCAAAAATGACATTTTGTGAAAAAGATTGATGTTCTGTTATCAATTTAGGTTAAAAGAATAGATAAAATGGTAAGTTTCTTTGCCCTTGGTTGCAGCTGGGTAACAGGCCAAAGAGGCTCAGTTTGGGTTGGGTCGACCCATTAACACTTTTTTTTTCTCTTTTTTTAAAATTTTACAAACAGTTTGTATATAAAATTGCCTTTAGGAGGTCGATAACATTCAAATAACACTATGGCAACTTTCTACACGTTTCATGTTTAGTTAGTTTTATAAATGATTGTGGATTTACGCAGATTAATGTTTGGTTTACAGGACAAAGATTTGCGCTGAGGGAAGGAGGCCGAACCGTTGGTGCAGGAGTAGTTTCAAAGGTGATAAGCTGAGTGTCTGTTTTTATTCGTACTTTTTTTTTGAACTTGGAATATAATAGGAAACATAATTTTGCAACATGTATTGGTTCTGTTTTTATTTAGCATCAATTTAATTATGCAACCACACATTTTGCAACATGTATTGGTTCTGTTTTTATTTAGCATCAATTTAGTTTGCTTTGGAAGTCTTTTAAAGTGTCTTGAGATCTACATAGCAAATAAATGAGACGGAGCAACAGGCGTTTTGACTGTCATTTTTGTTCATATGCTATCTATGGTTTTTGTTAAATGATCTTTAAAATAACGTCCCCCGTGAGAGTTTGAGGTTTACACCCTCTCTACATTGACATAATTACCCTTATTTCAATAAAATAATCATTTAATAGACACCATAGATGATATTAACAATATGAATCATCATGACAAGTTTGTAAAGAGTCAAGAACCCAGATGAAAAAAAAAAGAAGATTTTGAATGAAAATGATAAAAGTCACCAAACCACCCGGATGTGGGAAAAATTTTTTTTTGAATGAAATGATAAAAGTCACCAAACCACAGAGTATTAAATGGCTATTAACTCTGTCATAATCTTTGTTCGTGTTGGTTCGGTTAGCTAATTGAACATTGTTCATGTTTATTTATTTATCAAACAAATGGACATAGACACTTTCCATCAAATGATTTATGGTAAGGTACTACTTTGGTTGATGGAAAGTATAATAATACCTTAGATCAACATTACTTAGATCAACATCATTTATCAAACAAATGGACATAGACAAACTTGCCAAACATCATTTATTTCATGTTGACCTTAGATCAACATTACTTGCACTAAAAAATGTTCTTACTAACCTTGCGGTTAGTGTATTATGTATATTTATTACAATATTTCATTGTCAAATTTATACATATGTTTAACCCAACAACTATTTCCAATATCTACTATAACTTTAAGCTAGTTTAAATTGGGAGCCTCGTCTTCAAGTGATTGTTACACACTATTGATCATTTGATTGCAATAGTAAATCAAAATGAACGCTTTTAACAATCATGTCCGTATCTTCTTCGTTGCAAATAACCATAGGATATTGTTCAAAAGCACCCGTGTTAATATATTTTCATGTTATATTTCATTATAAGATTCAAATTTGGCAAATTTGCAACAAAGCTTCAAATATGACAGTTAAAAATGTCAAATCACTCTGGTTTATAACTCTTTCATTAAGCTGCAAATGTGATTAAAAAGACATTTTAAACCTACGGAGTCGACTTTTACAAACCAACAAAAAGCTATTTAAGTTCTACAATGCAGCTAGTTTTTGTGCAAGTGTAATAGTTCTCGAACCTGTCTTTATTGCGGGGATATTCACTCTCATTTTGTTTGTTACATCAAAAGCTGCAGATAATAGAACATGAAAAGCTTATACTCCATGAACTTTATTTTGGTGGCACAAGCATGGTCAGTAAACTGGTCAACAAGGGTCGCATTGACCTGCTAACATTTTTTTTTTACCTTTTTAGAATAATTAATGTACTCAACAAAATTGCACAATAAACTAATAATCCCAATTCTTTTAGGAAAGCAATTACAAAAATCATAAACACGTAACTTTTTGGCAAAAACGATTTAACCTATAAGAGTATGATTATGGGTATATGCTTTTACATGTTTAAACTTGAGAGTATTCAGATATTCAATATAAATCAGCAATTGCAACATGTACTAACCTTGTAATGTTACGAAAATGAAGGTTAAAGCTCGTCTTTTAGATTCGTCTGGTACAATTGTTCATCCCAATAATATGGGAATTTCAGTTTGGCTGCAGTGTGTGGCATCTGCCATTCATCATACATGAATCTGCATAACCGTGTCAAAAACGCGTTTAACACATCCATATATATACATATATAATAGAAAATTAGAAACTGGAAGAGTCAATTAAGCAAATGGGAGTAATTCTGTACATTTTGACTGGTGGACGAGATATTGCAACTAGAACTTGCAAATCTTCTTCTTCATTGGTGTTCCAGAGCTGCAGAAAGGACTTGAATAAACTCATATGTAGAAGATAAACGAATTTTTTTTTGCAGTCAGAACATTAGTCTAACAGAAACACAAAAAATAATCGAGTGAAATAAGATATACAGATTGGCGATAAACCAAAACTCATGTTATTTGACATATCAGCCACCCACATATACGGGTCAAACGTGTACGACAATGAAGAAAAGTAAAGAAGCAAACGATTCAAGCAGTTTAAACTACTCTAAAGTATACTCAAGTGTTTACTAGGCATTACCTCCTAATGTGCATTATTTAGAGAAAAGGATCACTATTTTTATAACAGGTTCGCAATCATAAAATAACTGTATCAACTACATACAAAATGGATTAAAAGTTAAAACACACCGGTAGATAAACACAGGTTTGGTTGTCTATCAAAAGGTAAATAGTGTTTACCTGGTGAACATCATTAACAGGGATGTAAAATGTGCTATTTGAAAAGATACGAAACTCTTGTGGCTTGCCAGGGGACTTTGAATGAGAATTTGGGGCAAGATAAAGGGTACCACTCCCTTTTAGGACTACAAAAACTTCCTCACATGAGTGCCTGTGAATCGGTGTGTGTGTTCCCGGAGCAAATGTTTGAAGCCATATCTCAACCTGTTCAAACAACATTTGAGAAAAATGGAATCAAAACAGGGTTACTCTCATACTTTGAATGAACACATAATTCATGATGGTTTTTGTAGATCGTATAATTATCAATAAAGGGAGATGAGGCAGAGTTTATGGTGTTTTCACCTCATTTAGCCCATGCATGAGTGATCCTGCAACGGTAATGTGAGATAACCCAGGCCTTCCAAAGTTATCTTGTGGTAGCTTACTGATATCCCTCACTAGTGGTAATCCTATATTAACATTTCGATATAAGATAGAAGTTATGTTTGAAAAACGACAATAACAACACAGGTTACAAACATGAAGATATGGACAAACAAGGATGACCTACTTTCATCCCTAAACATTATCCTAGAACTAACTGTATGTTCTACAAATAGAAATCTACATTTCAAAAAGCGAGAGGTGCTACGAGGTCCCTAGATACCAAATGCTTTAAAATTGTGTATACATTATAATTTCACGCTTTTTAAAACACAGAAAGCTCACCATAACTTGAAACTTCCAAGGCTTTTCATCACACTTCTAAGGGAACTATTCAGGTGAAAACAATTAGTTTGTTTAGCAAAACTATTATAATTATGATTATGATTTTGAGGCAATATTCAAAACTGAATGAGTGGCAAAGCTGCTTCTTATTATGATTAATGAAAAGCTAATAAACCCTAAACTTAACACTAATTGAAATTAGACGATCATCTTTGATACACAACTCATTATGCATACGCATTTAAGAACAACATAACTATAAAATGTCAATTAGGCCAGATTATATGTAACAAATTCGGATGGAAACCAGTGTATATATATATAGCGAATGATTTAGGGCATCGGTACAGAAATTGAACATGTAGGAGATGTTTAATGACAGATTTTGATAGAAAATGGAGCATATGAAACGAAAACCTAAGTTCAAATAAGAGAAATGAAGCAACGGACGGACCAGATGCTGAAGAGTGTGAGAGGAAGGCAGCCGATATAACTGTAAGCAACGGCAGGTAGACGACGATCAAAGTAAACTCCGGCATCTCTCTGTCACGACGGCGACGCCACTGGTCACCGTTGTTTCCCAAAGTTTGTTATAACCTGGCTTCAATTCCACGTATCTTTCTTGGTTTTTCTTTCTAGTTCTGGAAGGAGCCAGAAGTACACTTTTTTATTTTATTTTATTATTTACTAGGTTAGTAACCCGTAAACTATACGGGTTGAATTTAGGTTTATAAAATGAGTTAAATAAAAGAAAAAAATGATGAGAGATTTGAAAAATATAAATAACATAATTTTTTTAATCAATTGTGGCTTTGCTAAACCTGGTTTGAGTTCGTTCAATTTAATTGGAAAATAAATATTCCGCAATCAAATTTTATATAGAATATAGTAAATTAGAGTATTTCGTATATCGTAGATGGAAAATAAATTGTTTAATGGTTTACTTTAAAATGTGTTGAGAATTACAATAATAAAAGTTATTATTATTTAGGATTACTTGAATTTTCAGAGAATGTCAAATGATAATTAAAACATGTTAAAGATAATAATTAAACTAATAAAAGTTGTATTTCAAAATATAAAAGGGTGCTTGACATTTTAATATTTTAATTGAATAAATCAACCACCCTAATATATAAATTTGGTAAGTTAGTTAATAAATAATTTATGTAAATATATACTTAATGAATGTTAATAACTATTTATAATAAATTTTAATTAAATGTAATGTTGATTTTAGATTTAGAAAGTTGAAATATTAAATTTAGAAATTTTGAATTCTTAAATGGAGAAAATTTAAAATTGAGTGTGGTGTTGACAAGTGGACAAGCTTAGGTGGAGGCCCTAGAATGAAAGATTTTATTGCTTTATTAGAATGAAAGATTTTTATTTATTATTTTTTTTATAAAATTTGGTCTTATAATCTTATAAACTTTTTTTTAACAGAATTTGGACTTGTAAATTCGAGGGTGTGTTGTCACGTAGGGAACTCTAGTCTAAACAAATGTTTGGTTTAGATGGATCATGGGTGGATTTGACTTGCTTTTTATCACTTTCTTTTGTCCCAGGGGATTATATTATCTCATTTGAGCTCAGAATTGATTCATTTAAGTTAGAAAAACTTAAAATTAAGTTCCTTTTATGAATAACTAGGATTTTTATTGGTCAATGGGTGATAATTGAGATTAATATAGACAAATTTTCCAAAAAACAATATCAAGAACCTAGCCGTCTAATAGCAAACTAATTAAATGGGTACTAATTTTAAAAGTACATATGCAAGAAAATCTAAGGATCTATAGAAAAATGAAGGAATATTTTTTTTTCTACCAGCGTTTTTCTGAGTCTCTATGACTAAACCCGATACGGTTTGGTAAACGTTTGGGACCATATCCGTAATAAATGAAACATAAGGACTAAACACGAAATTCGTGCAAACCACAGGGACTAAATCCGTCATTTACTCTAGAAGTAAATAGCAAAAAGAACGTTGTCGTGTAAGTGTTTCTAAAATCTTGACAGTTTGTCTGTTGTCATATTACAAGATCTCAGGATAAGTAATTCATCTTACAAGTCGAAACCTCTGCTCAACATCATCATCCTAACTCTTTTGACATCCTGCACACGACCCGCTTCCTCGTAAATCTGCAACAAAAGCTTAAAATTATGGCTGTTATCAGGCTCCAACTCAAACAAATTTTCTGCAGAAATTTCCCCAATTTCTACATGTCCATGAACACAACAAGCATGTAATAATGCTCCCCAAACTGTCGGACCAGCCGTGAGTTGCATTTTGTCAGTGATCACCTTGTAAGCATCGACTATCAATCCCGCTCTGCCATAAAGATTCACAAGACATGCATAGTGTTCCATACTTGGAACTATTCCGTATTCCTCGATCATCGTAGAAAACAATGTTTCCCCCTCTTTTATCAACCTCAAATGAGCACACGTGGATAATACAGACACGAATGTAATGGCGTCAGGAGAAGTTTCGGCGTTCAACATAAGCTGGAAGTACATAAGAGCATTTGGGTGCTTGCTGTGTACTGATATAATGCTGTTCCAAGAAACCAAATCTCTTTCAGGCATTCCATCGAACACCCATCGTGCTACGTCCAACCTGCCATTATTTGCATACGCGTATATTAGAGAATTGGTGATTGGTAAATTCCATTTCGTTCCTTTACGAATAACCCATGCATGAACCTGAGCTACAAGTTTTAGTGGCAACCCTGGTGTGAGAATCGTGGAAATGGAAACTGCGTCTGGCTCAAACCCGTCTGACATCATTCGTCGAAAAGTTACTGAAGCGTCAAATAACAGATCGTGTTTAACAAAACCTGTAAGCATCGAGTTCCAAGAAACTAAATCTTTTAACGCGATTTTATCAAACATCTTACGCGCCTTCACAATGTCACCACATTTCGCGTACATACCTACCAAACCATTAAGCACAAATCCATCATTTGCATACCCGCGACGAACGATCTCACGATGAACTTCCTGACCGACGTGAATCAACCCCATGCCACCACAAGCTTTAAGAACACGAGGAAAAGTGAACCTATCTGGCTCTACACCCTCTTCCACCATTTGAAAATACAATGCCAAAGCGTCCTCGTACAGACCCATTTTGGAATAGCCGGATATAAGAGAATTCCAAACAAAAGTAGATGAGTTTCTCTCAGACATATAGTCGAACACCCGGTGAGCTTCCTCCATATAGCCATTAGCGGCATATAACCTAAGCAGTTTCGAAGACACTCCCACATTTCTGCGTATCAGTTTTCCGGGTATCAACCGATGGATGCGGATACCAAGCTCAATGGCTTCTAAACGGTAGCAAGTTTCAAGAAGTGAGGAAAATACACGGGGATCGTCGATAACTATACCATTTTTTACAGAGGTTTCGAGGTCATGTACAATGTTATTAAGAGCTTGAAATTTAGTGTGCGGAGGGGAAGGGTTTTGGTGCATTAGCAGCTGCTGCATTGGAGATGATTTGGGGAAGGAGATTTGGGTAATTTGATTTTGTTCTTTCCGATTTGGTTTCTTGTTTGTATCTTTAAGAGCGTTGAGGACCTGACACTGCATGCTAATAGCCATTGAATTGAAGATGCAACAGTGGAAGATTCAGTTTCAGTTTTGGTTCAAGATAACATCAATGGCGTTCGCAACTTCAATTTCAGTTTTGTTCATATCTACAGTGGAAGATCATACCATGCACTCGGGACTAATCTTTTTGATGGTACGCACGATCGGATCAGTGATCTTTTATAGATTTGTGAATGCAAATTTTGGTGTCCGACTTAGAGAGAACCTTCATCAACCCCTTCAAAGAAAAACCTTGCATAGAGAAATAAATAAGAACATTTTAACGACTTACAAGCAAAAATCGACTCTGACTTATACAGAGTTAGACCAAATGAAATGTGCTTAAAAGTGGCATATTTTATCTTGTTATTACCTCAGAAACTCTTATTTCTATGACAGCTTCAAAGCATTGGATCACCCTTTGCCTTTCTGCTTCTGAATTAACAGGGAAACCATCTGTATGTCTGATACAATATTCCTATAAAACGAAACAAAACAGTTATAAAGTGAACAAAAATGTCAAATTATAACCAAAAACAAATAATCAAACTTCAGAAATTGCAAACCTGGTTAGTTTCAAGGCCTTCAGCGTCTACATTTCCATGAAATAGCACAAAAAAATACCGGAAAAAAATAATACTTCATAAACCAACAATTTTTATGTCTACTGATATCAAACATTCGTGAGCCAATCATGCACCAATACCATTATAATTCCTTAGGCAAGATATAAAATTTAACATGAATCCTATATACATTAGGTGGACACAGGAAGAGAGCACACTTGAAGACCACGTGAACCAATACAATTTTCCAAAAGAAAATATTGTACAGGAAACAAAAAAATTATTCTTATGACATAAATCCAATTAAACACATCCATCAAAAGACACAATGACATAATTTCATCAAAATACATCCACAAAAATGTTATGCAGAACAGCTCAGGAACCGTTTTTGTACAACCTTAGTATACCTAAACTACATTGTCTAATGTATACTCTAAACTACGTTGTCTAAACAAACAAAGATAGTCAATTTGTCTAAACAAACAAAGATACTCAATTTGTCTACAACAAACCAAGATGCTCAATTTGTCTAAACAAACTTTTTGCATATTAGACATTGTTCTTTAGTTATGCTCAATTACCAGACGCTACTCACTTTAATTTCTTCACTTTAGTACGCACATGTAATTTTTATTACCCGTAGTTTATCTGCACATTTAGGGACCATTAAAGGTCTATGCAGATACTAAAAAAAAGACATTAAGGTGTTTTAGATAGCATCTCATTTTGGTTAATATGCAATACCTCTGTTAACATTAAAAAAAAATACATTAAGGTGTTTTGTTTTGACATTTTGTCTACAAATAAGGGGAAAATTTAAAGGAAATTATAAGGCAACATATAAGAGAACACAGCAAAGGTTAGGCTTCAAATGTGGACAATCCCAACTAAGCTATCAGAAACACAGATACATACACAAATCAAGGAAAATAAATTGCTAAAAAACCAAATCCAGTTCCACATAAGAGAAGGCATACATATTTTAAGAATAAAAATAATAATATTACAAAGATTTGGCCGAGCAACAGAATTTAAACCTCCATATGAATAGCAGTTATTGTAAATTCCTGAATGACGAAATTGTATCCAAAATAACATACATAGACAACTTCCATATTGCGAGCAACATAAAAAGAATTTTCTAGAACTAAATCAAAGCTCTGTTGTACAGATGATGTTGTAAAGAAATGTTTGATTTTCGGTAACCTAAAACCAAAATCTAGGGCAAAATCGAAGAAAAAAACCACAACGAAGACCTATATGAACATCATGTTGGAATTCCGGTAAGCTAAACCCAAATTTTAGGGCAAATTGAAGAAAAATCCAGACCTAAAAATGCGAATAGATTAAAAGTAACCTGCAACGAAATTCCGGCGAGGTATAAAATTTCAGGTGAGGTTCAAATGGCGATGACAAACATCTATGCCTTGAATACATGGCGGATCGTTTTTGAAAGAGGGACGAAAACCTAAATACTCAAACAATAAAAATTGTACGAAATCGAATACCTGAAAATTCGGAATTTGAAGCGGATGCGAAACTCCAAACCAACGAAGGATTCTTGCAAAGTATAACAGAGGAAAAATATGGCGATTTGGCGAGGAGTAAAAGAGGAAGCGAAACTGGTGTGTGGAAGTGGAACTGATAAAGATGAAAAACAGAGCTGCAATCGTGGGGTTTTGGCATAGAGGAGACTAGAGATTATCTTCACCGTGTAAAGATTTATGCATTTGTGCAGTTTTTTTTGCAAGTATTGAGACTTCGACAGGTATGTACAGTTAAATTGCTAAAACGCAAAGCAAATAAAAAAACGCAAATAAGTGTTGCGTTTATATACGTTGGGATATAAACATCATGGGTGAAAAATTATGCTTTTTAAATGTTGTTTATAAACTTATAAAAAAGTAAAGAAAAGACTCTTATTGTCATGCCAATCCTAACATTCAGTTTTAGTTGTTATTTGTAGGTTAAATTACTATACGAAGTGTGTTTTACAAAGTGTACAAAGAGGAGACCCCATAGAACTATAGAAGAAATTGGCCTTGCGTGATTATTTTGGGTTGGAATGCCAACATGCGTTTATTATTGAATTCACCCGACCTGACAGTACCCGTTTGTGGTACGTGTTATTCCAACTCTTTGCGTGATAATTCAAATCACACGGGTGTCTTAAATCACACAAGAACAATTCCTTCTTGCATGATTTCTTCGTACACTTTATATGTAAACCGCACTTTGTACTGAACCTTTACCGTTATTTGAAATCCAAAACCAAAAATAAAAAAACCACAACCAATTTTCATGCAGGAGTGTTTTGTCAAGAAAATATGTATTTAATTAAATAACTTGTTTATGAGGTATAAAATTTAAATAATTTGATTACATGTTCTTACCACTATATTTTCCCACAACTGAAATACATAACCTTCACAAACTCTCACCCCTCAGCACTTACAAATATAACCACAAATCTACTTAAAACATAAACATGAATGTTACAAGGATACAAAACAAGAAAAAAATAAATGAAAATTACAGTGCAGCACGACGTCGTTTGAACAATGCTTGCTATACCATGCAATCTTCACATTCTGGCATCCTAAATTTATTTCATTTGCTTAATACCACAAAATAACTTTATATATAGTTACAACTTACAAGGGCCCAAACCTGTAACCCCAATTTTTTATTTTGTTACAAGTGGGACTTGAACCCAAAACCTCTCATTTATAATGTCTTTGGGTACCTCCCTCTATTCTATTTTAGCTAAAAAGGGAATGGGTCAAACAGACAGGTCAGCCCGCTTGAAAGCCTCCCAAAGTCTATTTCTAATACATACAATCTCCTAAATCATTTGATTCAAATATTTAGATTAAAGTTGTACTAACATTGTTTTAGTAAATCACAATTAACACTTTTATTGACTTTTTGATCTTGGCACTGTATATGTATAGGCGTAAGTGATACGGTGAGAGCGATACCATGGTGATAGATTCTGGTAGATCACGTATTAATGGCGGTTTGTATCTGCTCCAAAGTTCTTCCTTTTGTTTCAGGAACCATGACGATAATAAACAGAATACCAGCTAGGTTTATAGCTGCATATAAAATGAAAGTGCCTGAAAAAGAACGCATAAGACGTCGATAAATGTTAAGAATACCGCAAATCATAAAATGTCTAATGAAATTGTAAAGTTTACCATAAGAGCTCCAGCTTAAGAGAAAATTGAAAGTGAATGATACAGCCCATGCACCAAACCAGTTTACAAATGTTGCTAGGCTTCCAGCAGCACCCTTGATGTTAATGGGGAATATCTAGACATGCAGGATATTGCTCCAATTAGATAGAAAAGTTTCAAAAACTACTAACGGGTCAATTTCGGTTATATTTTATTGTTGATGGGTCAGATGGGTAAATCTAAAGCCTTAAAGCTAAAATGAAAGTGAGTTGAATGGTTTAGAAGTCTCCCAAACATAATCAAATGTTTACAACTTGTTAAAAAACTAGTAAATTTCCCCAGCAGGAACTAAATTTACTGACCCAACCCGTTTTGACCAGTCATTTTACAATCTAATTGGTACCTAAATGAGAAAATGGTATTTATGTAGATAAATCTACCTCGGACATTATGATCCATGGAACTGCTCCCATTCCTGCTGAGAATGAAGCTATATACAACTGCATTCAGAAAATGGTTAAATTTTTAGTATATTAAATATTAATTCATAGCTCGGTTTTGTAAATGATGTATATTTACCAGTATTCCAGTTACAGCTAGCGCCGGTGCTGCATCTAGTCCTATTTCATAAGTCTGGTGCACAAAATGAGTATTAGATAACAAACATTTCAAGTGTTCAAAGCCAATAAGGTACTCCACTCCCATCCATCCAAATATTAATGCAAAATACCAAACAAGAAAACCTCGAACTAGATGTGGCAAAATGCCAAAAACAGAAGTTCACGCAGGTTTGGTGATCAGTTAAAACGGGTAATTTTGTACAGTTCAAAAGGGGCTTGTGAGGATGGGTTTAACCAAAACACCTTTTGTCCAAAAACCTTTTAACTCTTTTTTTTTAAATATTTAGTTTGTCAAATACTCAAATAGGATAAAATGATACTATTTTTTCATTAATTATCTAAATTTCGAATAACATTATTTTGGAGGTTTTGTGCATTAACAACTAACAAGACACTTTGGGCGACTTTTGACCCATTTTCGTTTAACCTAATTTTGTTTTGATTTTACTCGTTTGACCAGATAGAGATAAATCATCATCCAAATGGATAAATTCACAAGTAAATGGGTTGAAATTGCCACCCTCTAGACTCTAACCCGTTAGTAATCAATGCAAACTACTCGTGGCATTAATATTAGCTCATAAGATTAATCTTTTGTCATCATCAGGAGAGGGTTTTGGATATGTATAGTCATAGTCAATTAGTCAAACACTCCCTTAAGTTAAGTGTTAAGTCAAATGTTACGTTTGTTTCGGGACAGAGGATTAGAAATCTAAAGGTTATGTGTCTTAAAATTACCTTCAAGTAGAATGAAACTGCTGTTAGTAAACAACCAGTGACCAATCCAGCGCCTGAAACCTTGATAAATAAACTTGTGTTTAGAAAGAAGGCCTTGAATCAAGGAAAAAGTCCGAAAAACCACAAAATGATTATAATGGATTGTTGGCATGAACACTAAAACTTTACCAGTAATAGTGGCTTTCTACCGGCTTTGTCTACAAAGAGTGCATTTAAGGCAGTTATGATGACCTGCAAAAATATAATGATAGAAAGGATAAATAAACACTTCATAACGAGTAGTTTGTCTAGATAGGGGGTTCAGAGTAAACAAATC
Source organism: Deinandra increscens subsp. villosa (assembly GCA_039602395.1). Taxonomy (NCBI): domain Eukaryota; kingdom Viridiplantae; phylum Streptophyta; class Magnoliopsida; order Asterales; family Asteraceae; genus Deinandra; species Deinandra increscens. The sequence continues at coordinate 25,382,696 of JBCNJP010000014.1, read as the reverse complement.
TTTTAATAGAACTTCCGTATAACCTGAAGAATCGCATAGATTATTGTTCCAATGTCAGCAGGAAACCCTGAAAGGTTATATAAATCATTCAGTTTCAACCCAACCCATTCTAACCAGTGACCCGACCCGCCCATTTTGTCACTTCTACCCCATATGACTGCACTATATTCGTTGTTATATTGATGGATGAAAGCGTTAAGGAATTGTAAAATTCAAATCCAAACCTGCAGACTCAAAGATACTGCTTGTGTAGAAACAGATTCCGTTGATTCCTCCAAATTGTTGACAGACCATTAGTCCAACTCCAATCTTCCAAATAAAAATGGAAAAAATAAGGAAGAGTTATACTAGACTTATTAAATTCCGAAATTCTCATAGAAAACAATCTGATCAAGATTTGATAAGAAGATAAACTTACAGTGACTGATCGCAAATATCTTCTCTGAAACAAATCGAATAGTTTGGCTTTCGGGAGCTTTTGTAGCGTTTCTATATAATCCTATCAACAGTAGTTGCAGGACGTCAATAATAACCCACAAAATTTGAATACAACTTTTGCAGCGAGAAAAAGGTCAAGAGATTTGAAATGTAAACCTGGATTTCATCTGCCTCCTCAGATATATCAGCATCCTTCCCTCTAAGTTTCCTCAGGGCAGCTTCAAACTCCTTTTGTTTTCCTATCTTAGCCTGCATGCATGCCAAATACAATTTCTAGAAGCTTCTCATGAAGATAACCAACATCATCACTATTCATATTGTTTACGAAACCTCACCAGCCATCTAGGAGATTCTGGAACAAAAAACAGCCCCACCAATAGAACAGCACAAGGAATCAATCCTGCAACCAAATCACTCGAATTTATCCCCATTATGCCAATGATAGAGACTGATTCGAGATGGTTAATTAAAAGGAAAGTAGTAAACGGAAGACAGTTCAGATTGATTGTTAAAACCTGTCAAAGCCAAGACCCTCCATGTGAGCATTGTTCCTATAATAAAGGCAACCGACACTCCTGTGCAGATCATAAGCTGCAGAATAGGGAAAATATCTTAGATATAATTATATCTCTAACATTTCTTATACCGACTCTTTCAGTTTACAATTTGTGTATAAAAGTTGTTTTTTACAGGAAATTCATTAATTAATGTGATTGAAACCTGATTTGCAGCTGTTAATGCACCTCTTAATTGTTTGGGTGCTATTTCAGCAATGAACACAGGTACCTTGCAATACAACGCACATATATATCTCAGACTCTTAGAAATATATCATGTAAATAGAAATAATCACATAAATTTAACCAACTTGGACTTGAATATAGGGCAGATTAACATACCACATAAGAAAAGACACCCATTCCAAAGCCTGTTGCTAGTCTTCCAATATCCAGAGGTAGAGGCCCCTTTGATAACAAAAGAAATTGTATGATCATTCCATGTCAAATTGGAGTATGTTTTCTTAATTAAATCTGTCTAAAAGTTATATACCTGAGCAAAGTAAATTGCTAGCCATCCGGCTGTACAGAAAGCAGTTGATATTCTCAATGCCTGTTTCCATCATCAAGTGAAAATTTGGTTGTTTGAACTTGCAGAGAAGTAGAATGCGGTCCAAAAACGACGGTTGATGATGTGGAAAATATCAGTCACTTACCCCTTTTCGACCAAAGAAATCAGCCATGGGTCCACTTGCAATCGCACCAATCATTGCCCCGAATGTCAATATCGACCCAAACAAAGAATACTGTGAAGAAAGACAATAGAGATCATTGCACAAAATTCAATAATGAGCCAACCATTTGATTCTTTCTGTTATCATTATTGATAACTGTAACGCTTTATGTCATTTATTTTTTCAATTTCATGTTGTTGTGTGATATAAATTCTTCAAAAATGTGTTTGTTTTGTGATTATGCAACTAGAAATGATGTAATACAGATACAAAACCCGTGGGAATTATGTGCTTGTTGCTTAACAAACCTCTGCTAGAGACAGATTTAGATCTTCCCTGATAGCAGACTGAGTTGGAGACGAGTAGCCCGCCTGAAAAGTGAAAGCCGAGCAAATCATGGTTAGCATCAACAAAAGTTTCCCATGATATGAAAATATTGTTCTTAATTATATATGTTTGAAGAAGATAATCTGAAATCATCATCACTTACACATGATCCAAATGCAAAAGAACCACAAACTGCAACAAATGTACTTAAGTAAACCATAAAATTGTTCTCTTTGCTCTTTTCATTTTGAGCTATCAGTGGAGCTCTCGTTTCATCTTGAATGGCTGTTTGCCCTACATCCTTTTCAATGGCCATAACAACAGAATAATCTATCTGTAGAACATCAAACAAAATTATATCTAAGAAGGACCAAAAATATGTTCAAAAAGCTGCGTAAACAACAGGAGCTCTTGAGTTTCACTCATAGTTCTCAAAGGCGCACCAGGGTTGAACCCACGGGATTTGAACCCACAACCTTTTGGTTGGAAAACACACCATTTACCAGTAATTAAGCTGTCCCTATTCCTTGTGTTTTTTATAAAATGAGACGCTCCGAGGCGTAAGGCATGAGGCAGGAGCCTCATGTACATAAGGCATTACTCTATGTACAACCAAATAAGCCTTATGTACAACCAAAAGTTGCACTTCTCTTATCTTTTTTACATATTCGCCCGTCTGATCCTTTTTACATATATGACCTGTCCCTATTCCAGCCAGATTCTGTTTTTCTTTTTTTTAATTTAACTGAAGATATCATTTAACAGTCAAAAGTTTAAATGAAAATAGAATGCAAACGAGCAACAAGTTGCGCCTCTAATCTTTATATGTATAGCAAAATCAAGACGTTTAAAAACTACATTCATAGAGTTTGACCAGATTCCGGTCAAAATCTTGTAAATTCCAGCTGTAATTTCAGGCCACCCTGTTATAAAACATTCAAATGGCCCAAAACCAATCTAAACATGTGTAAGACCCTTAAAAATGGTATGTTAATGTTAATAAACCTTTGTTTCTCATACTCCTGAACCATAAAACATAGTAAAATTACACAATTCAATTCAGCACATATTTTCATCGGTTTAATTCACTCAACAAGAAGTCATCAAATCACAATTTTCATGACAGACTAGTAAAAGAAAGTGAAACCTGAATCAAATACGAAATCAAAACTTGCAGATATATAACGTAACTGAATAACGGACATATATATTGACACGTATGTTTTCTTCTTCCTGATGAATCTGAATCGAACATATATAATTACCTGCTGTGGATTGAAATTAATCGGAATCCTTTTTGTGGCAGTCGGAAGAAACGTATCGATGGTGTAAATAGCAGCAGCAAGTGTGTGTGTGTGTGTTGTGTTAGTAGTACCCGCAAATAATAATAGTGAGATGGGGACTGATGCTGAACTGTGAAGGAGGAATTGAAGACGGCTGATGCTAGCCAACTTGCCTAGATATTTTGTTTTTAAAATTATTCAAGTATAGTTTAATGGAGATTTTTGTCTTATTATGTTTTGTTGTTATGGTAAAAGAATTTAATGTCTCTTAAGTTTGTAAAAAAAAAATCATATAAAAAGAATTTAGGTTGATTTATAAATAATTAAATATAGTTTTTTTTTCTTACAAGATTATGTGAAAACAATGATTATTGTGAAAATGTGAAACAAACTTAAATGATGGGTAAAATTGGAAGCTCACTATAATTCTTCTTTTAGAGTTAACTCCCATAAAAGAGTTCATTATGATTTGCGTTCATCAAGGGTTGCCACTTGAGTCAAAAACTTTAAAAATTATCATCTCGCACTCTAACGTTTGTATTTTTTAAAGCTATTTGGGTCCTTTTGACTAACGGGGTTAAAATTTTCTAGTTAACTCAAAATGGTATTTTAGTTATTTACACATTAGGGGCTATTTATGTAAACTTTTAGGTTTTTAAAAATTGAAAGGACTAATCCTGTAATTACCTGTATAAATATAAAAGAAAAAAAAAGAACAAAACACCCTTCAGAACTACTGTCCGCGACTTAATGCCACCACAACCACCATTCCCGTCGCCTAGCACCACCACCATCATCCAAAATACCATAAAGAACATCATACAACATCATCGAAACCAAATCCCTAAATCGGAAGATGAGGATTGAAGGAAAGGAACAAGACTCAAAATCAGAATTTAATGAGGGGTTCAAACACCCGAAAGTTAATCTAAGTTGAACCCCAAATCGGAATTCTTACCATAAATCGAACCTATAGCTAGGTAGTGAGGGTCTCTGTCAATGATAAGTGTTCGCATAAATCTCGTAGTCGGGTCTGGATGTATACCTGGGACATCCTGATGAGAGTGTTCTAACCTATAGCTAGGTCAAATCACATTCAAAACGTCTAAAGTGCTAATACAATTAAATTGAATATTTTTAAACAATAAATATAACTTCCCCTAATTCCTTAAGAACACAATCCTTAGTCATCTTGTGTCTCATATTCATTTGGATTAATCAATTCATTAGGATAATCTTGGATTGCCATTTCTCTTTCTTTTCCGTGCCTTCCTCGATTCTCGCACTAATATCCATGTGAGCATTCATATCCCCTTTTTGCTTTTATAGTTTTGTGGTCTAACATATACACTATCTCAACCACAACTTCTATATACTTCACTTTAAACTCAAATGTGACTCCATGTTTGTTATGTGTAAATTCTAGTATGTGAACTTATGTGATTTAATGTGGTATTGTGATCAATCTCAACCTCAAAACTCGCGCGTAAACATTAACTGTAAAAAGTCTGGGTAACAATAATATATCTATTGGTGTGACAACCCACCTGACTTAACTGGTAATTGACGTCGGGTGATTAGAAACCTAAATGTCTAGGGTTGGATTACGCAATGCTATTTGCTTTATCTCAATGCATGTTTATCATGCTTGTGAACTACCACGTAACACTTAGATCGCATGTTTTCACTTATGGTATACATAAACTCTATGTTTACTCTCCAACTACTTTGTAGTTGACACTTTATCTTGTACATGTTGTAGGAACTGGACTTAAGACTTGATGTGATCACGATAAGACTGCTGGACCTAGTTCAATCATTTAACTCAATTGTATCTGTTTCCTTGTAAGTTTCTTTTGTTATTATTATGAAATGAAATTTGGCATGTTTAAATATATTGCAACAATACTTAGTTGTCATGAGCATCTGGATAATTATTGCGCTCCGACATTTCCGTCGTCGGTTGGGGTGTGACATCGCACACCAAACCCCTCTTCAGTGTATGAAAAGTTTGAGAATTCTCGTTTAGAGATTCCATACAAAATCTTAATAACGTTATTCTCTTTCGTAACAAGAAGTTGTTGGAAAAATCCTAGTGCGATCCTCATATACAAAATGGGGATACGCAATAATGTGCGTGTGACAACATCTAGTTTCATACATAATTCAGCTAGAGAAACAAAACAAAACAATTGGCCAGTTTTCTAATAACACGTGAGTGAGATTTTAATACAAACCTATAGCTTTCTATCTTAGTGATATGATATTTGCCCTTTATAAATGTGACGAGTGCTTAGGGCTTAAAGCTTTACGAATGCAAGTTTGTTGACTTTGGAATAGTAAAATTGTTCTTAAAAAAACGGTAATATCTTACTACAAGTCATATATCACATGTCCTTATGTATAATAAAGCGTGATACGTGAGTAAAATGTTAAGGCTATCCGTAGTGGGCTTGAAATTGCCCTTTAGCGCCCCTTAGCGTCCCGATGCCCACTATGCGGGGGGGGGGGGGGGTGAATTTCCACGCTTGAAAAAGGAGGAAAGAGGCTTTAAAACCACTACACCCATATGAGGGGGGCGTGAAAAGGGCTTCAAATACCCTTTCCACTACGGATAGCCTAATAGCTATGATTCCATGGAATGGAGGTTTACATGTGTATTTATAAGACTAAAGTCTCAAAACAAGCAAAAAGGATCTTTTTAAGTCATATATCACATGGATTTATGTATAATAAAACGTGATACGTGAGTAAAATATTAATAGCTATGGTTACATAGAATAGAGGTTTACATGTGTATTTATAAGATTAAAGTCCTCAAAAAAAAGCAAAAGGGGTAGAGGACTAGAGGATATGACTATCTTATTTTTTAACGGTAATTATCCATCATTTATTTGTTATTATGACTATGATACTTAAACTCTTGATATTTAAAAGAGAAATAGTTATTTATTTAATTTTTTTGAATAACAAATTTGAATCATTAACGATTATAAGATTAAAGTCCTAAAAAAAAGCAAAAGGGGTAGAGGACTAGAGGATATGTAATTATCCATCATTTATTTGTTATTATGACTATGATACTTAAACTCTTGATATTTAAAAGAGAAATAGTTATTTATTTAATTTTTTTAATAACAAATTTGAATCATTAACGAATCATTGGTTCACCCGATCATTCTTCATTTTTTGAATACAGAACCTAAAAACCACTCTAAAAAAATCATTATCGATGAGAAAACCTTCTCCCAAAACCTTATCTCAAACGTTTCGACTAGGATCACTATTGAGAATTTGAGATTTATTAAACATTTATTAAACGTAAAAAAAACCAGTGGATTAACTGGACTATCTATACGGCCCACTCATGAGAGGGTGTTCCTATTTTCTGACTTTCTCACTAATAAATATATCTTAAATGAAAAATTAAATCAACCAATCAAATTTTAGGGATTCACATTTATAGGCCTCAACTAATTTCCCCATTCCCAAAGTGCCTCACAATTTCCAAGTTCTCATTTTAAAATCTTATTTTGAAAGATTACGACAACTTGATCATTTCTTCGTTTGATAGTCTTCTTAGTGGGAAAGCCATGTAACTGGGATAAGTTGGGATAAGTTAGTTTGTAATGTAGCTTATAAGTCTGATAGATTCGCTATTTAATAAAGAAAATTCTTTGATAGTTATCAGTAAAATAGTATTTTCCTCATAGAAAGTTTATTCATTTAAATTCTAAATTCTGTGAATTGAATTATTTCTCACCATCCGATATACACACCTTAAATGAATTTAAACAAACATAATTAAACGAGCAATAGAGGAATGAACATACTTGAACACAGATAACTGAATATACAATTATACATACTTCAAGTAAATAAAATTTTTGTGAAGAGAATAAAATTAAAGTACAAAGATTGTTCAAACAAATATACTATCTATCAAAATAATTCAAATAAATATTAACAGGAAGTAAATAAAAATAAAAAATAAAAAAGAGGGCTTAAAAGTATGAGCTAAATAATAAAAGAAAAGAAATTCTAAACTTTTATTGACAAAATAAACAAGGAAAAATGTATTTTAATAATACAAGTTTTATCTTAGAATCCAATACCCATAAAACTCGTATTATTATGAGAAAATTTCAAAACTCGTATTATTATTCGCCAACAAGGTAAAACTTGTATTATTAAAATCCACATAAATGAAGCTTTATAACTTAAATAAATAAATGAAACATGTATACATGTTCGTTCTTTAATTAAATAATGAAAAAATATATATTTATTTCGTTCATTTATTAAATAAATGAACTTTGCATCGAAAGATTTACAAACACTCACCGAACTTTCAGCTCGACAAATACCGACGTGTATTTGTTACTAGAAAAATTAAACTCAAAACTATTGTTGAAATTGAAAAAAAAAATCAATCAAATGGAAGGATGGTATCCCACTAGAAAATAAATGCTTTAAAGAAAAAACTGGAAAATAAATTGTGTGGACAAGGAATAAAATCAACAAAGTTGCTTTATAAAAATAAAATAAAATAAAAAAAAAAAACAAAAATAAAAAGTTGCCTTTATCTCCACCATTTCTCTCTTTGTGCTCCTATAAATACACCCTCCCCCCATTCACTTCACTTCCCATGCATCACCACAAACACCCCCATCCAATTTTCAAGTTTCCACCTCATGGCGTCCGTCAACTGGAGTTTTCTAAAAGTTCTTGAAAATCCGTCGACGGATTCCAAGAATCTCATATCCGATTCCAAGAATCTTGATAAAAACGACGCCGTATACGTTCATCCAACGGTCAGGCACTCATTAAGTACCAAGAGCTTAGAAATGTGTACGGAGAGTTTAGGCAGTGAAACCGGGAGTGAAGTTAGCGAAAGTGGCGACGAATTATGCGCGATTTCCATCGAGGAAAGGGAGAGATTGAGAGAAATTCAAAAGTCAAAGTGCCGGAATTTTGACCGGAAAATTCGGCGGTTTGACTTTCCGCCGCCGTTGACCTCCATCAGCGGCTCCGACGGCGGGGTGAAGGTGAGGCATCATAGGGAGGACGGGCGGTTGGTTATAAAGGCGGTTAGCTTTTCCAACTGTGGTACAAATTTTCAAGCGGAACGTACAGATGGGAGGCTGAAGCTTTCTTTTTTGAAGGGGTGTTTTGTAAATTGTGAAAGTGAAGGGGTTGGAATGGAAGAATGTGATGAGGTGGAATCGGATGGTGATGAGGTGGAATTGGATTGTGATGAGGTGGAATCGGATGGTGATGACGTGGAATCGGAAGGTGATGAGGTGGAATCGGAGGCGGAGGAGGAGGGTGGTGGTTGCCGGTGGGAGGACGACGGAGACCGGTGGATGATGGCGGGAAATGGGGAGTTGAGAAGGCTGACTAGGTGTAAGGAAGGTGGAAGTGGGAATAATAAGGTGTTTGCAAATTGGGGGTCTTCATGGGTGGCAATTTCTTGAAAATAAAATTGAGAGAAAAAAAAAGAAATATAATTATTGGTATTTAGAGGATTTTTATATTCTCCGTTATTGTGATTTACTGATTTTAATGGATTTTCTAATTTTCTAATTATTTTTTATATCGTATTTCTTGGGTATTTATAATAGAATTGGTGGTTATTATCGTCATTGACAACTGGCATGTTTCTCTTTAATTGTCTTTTAGAGTTATATAACGGTTGACACTAGTATATTTTGAAGATGAAGACATGAAAACGAGAGCATAAAGATACATTCTTCATTCATTTTTTAAAAAATAGTATTCTCTAAATTTATATTCATATTATATTTTACTTTTCATATCCTTATAATTTAACTAAAACTATATACTTTCTAAATTTATACATAATTTTCTAAATTCTCTCACACACATTCCTCTTATTCATCTCTATTTAGTAAATACATTTAGTGGTGCCATGGTGGATGTTAAAGGCATTGGTGGATAGTTTTGATGGTTCGATCTAGGGTGTGGTCGTTTTATGGTGACTGTTTGTGGTGGTGGTTGATGGTTCGATTGGCTTCTCAATGGCTGCACTAAACACCTACTGTTCATTTGATGGGTTAATAAGAAGATGCCATCAGACTTGCTTTATACGCATGTCTTCTGAGATTTTATCTTCTCCTTTGCTACCACCATTAGGGTTTTGATTATGCTTGGTATGGTTTTATTTTCATGGTTGTTGGTTCGGTTTAGGGGTTTTTACCTGCATTATGGAAGTGGTGATTTCTTTGTACTTAGACGCAGTTGTGATGGTCTGCACAAATTGATTTTACTGCGACGTGGAGAACATGTGTCTCTCAAAGTTGTCACCTGTGTGCTACTTGAGTGTTTTAATGATCCGAAATATCGTTTTCTCATCTAAGCCATAATCATTTGCTTATTTGTTGATGTGCTTATTTTTCTCCTCTAAGCCATAACTGTTGGTCTTGAGGACATAATGCTAGATTAAGATCTTAGAAGCTTATGATCACAGAGATGGAGGTTATGAGTATGAGCAGATTGATGGGGAAGATTACTACTTGGGGGACAGTGAGGAATACCTAAAGCAAAAACTTTGATCTTTGTTTTGAGCATGTTTGTTGGTGATCTTAATTAAAGCAAAACCCATCAGAAGAGCCACTAAAAGACTATTACGAATTGGATGATGAAGTTCAGCTTGAAGAAGAAGAAGAACCGGTTGATGAAGAACACATGGAGGATGAGTTTGTGCTTCGGGATCTATGGGAGGAAGAAATGAGAACACAACCAATATCACCCTTGTTGCTCCCATGGGATTCCAATTCCGATTCTGATGATTTGTGGCATTAATTATTTAAATTATGTAGTATTGTAGCATTTTTAGGATTAAATAAGTTTAAATGTATAATTAATTATGTTTAATATTTAGTAAATTTTTATTATGTATTTTTAGGATTTAATAAGTTTAAATGTATAATTAATTATGTTTAATATAATTAGTTTTGTTTTATTAAATAATATTAAATGGAATTAAAATGGTTAAAAGAAAAAGAAAAAAATAAATATCAATAGGGCCCACAAACACACGCATGCTGGAACGTGCATGGCTACTCACGAGCGACTGGACCAAAGCCGCACGCTTAGCGTGCATGGTCCAACAAGGCTACGGGGGCGCACAAATCCCTCCTTTGCAGGTGGTCTAAGTGCTATTATTCCCTATGTTGATATCTCGAATAATTTATACGTAAATATACAGAAATACTCATACGCATTAAAATCACTCATGTTATATATACATGAAAAGGGAGTATTATATTTGATGGATGTCTAGTAGGAAAGTAAAGAAGCCCACCCTGTTCCAAAAAAATGAAAAATCTTAGTGGTGAAGAAATGAAGAGTTTGTTCCGTAAATATCAAGTCCAATCAAGTTATTAGAAAAAAAGGAAACACAATTAGCATGCAAACACCAGAATTGACCAAACATATTTCATATCATGGCTGCCATTTGGATCACAAAAAACATGTTCAATGAATCATATATATTATGTCATATATATAAATAATTTAATAAATAAATAGAGAGACAAGTCTTTAAACATGTTCCGTTCGATACCCACAATAGACCCTACCACTTACATATGAGAAGCTACAACGAAGCTCACAAGATTTTTAGTCGCTATCATATGATTTATCCGTACATTTTGATTAACTATACTATATGCATATGTTTTTAAATGATGTCATTTGGAATTTGGAATTTTTATTTAACACAAGTAATATGTAATTAAGTTAGGAATTTTTATTTAACGGTAGTTTAAAAGTATAGAAGACAAACTTTAAACTATTCAACTTGAAGACAAGTCTATCTTTTTAAAGCTAAGTTTAGATACATTTTCAGTGATTTTAGAGACCACAACCTTGAGAGATAATATTTAATCGAAATTCAAAGACAACGAAATGTCTATGAACATTCAAAGACTTTGTCTTTTCAACAAGCTTAAGAATGAAGATCACTCTCTCACTTGGTGTGGCTCACAAAAATTGCAATAATAAAAAACTGTTTGATAAAATAGTAAACAAGCAAAAAGATGTACCATAGAAACTGTGACAACTATTCATGTGTCGGTAGTTTCATCCAAAATGAACAACAGTTGACAGAATCACACAGTAAAAATTATCCAAATTTAGCATAGTATTAAACTATTAATATAGCCCACTTGATAGAGGTTATTGCCTCTTTGTTGAATGTTTTGGGTTCGAACCCATATGCAATTTAATTTAGAGTATTTAGGAGTAGAAGTAAATTGTCGTTCTAAAAAATTTCTCACACATTGAGACTAGGGATTCGTCAATATAAATGTATGCTGATTGACAATACAGAGAGTGTGTGAATACCACTCTTGTAAATCCTTCAAGTAAGCCACTTCTTCTAATCATCATACATTTAACTTTTTGTTGATCACTCTATACAATCGTACATTCAATTTTTATTCATCATACATTTAATTTTTATTGATTACTATACACAATCATCGTCAATCATTTCTACACCCGGGACCAAAAATATGTATCAGAGCAACAGAGCAAGTTGGATAATCAATATCCCGATTTCTTCTTTTGCTATGATATTCCATATTATACGAAGATGAACTCGTAGCTAGTACTCCTTTATGCAGTCACTTTATTTTTATATTCATATAGCATTGTTTACAAGTCTCTCATGTGGTAATATATATATATTTTTGCTATCAACGTGCTATTTTGCATAAAACAAACGTTCAATTACTCTTATTGTTTCATTTAATTTAGAAAAATTAGATTATATTTATCTCAATTTTTTTACTGTTGATCAATAATAATTTCACATTTATATATCTTTGCCACCTGTCCTTACTTTCAATGTAATTTTTTAGGTTGTACCCATTGTTAAATTTTTTTAAACTCTGTTAGATAGCAGATGACATGGTAATAAATTGTGTAATTTTTTAGGTTGTACCCATTGTTAAATTTTTTTAAACTCTGTTAGATAGCGGATGACATGGTAATAAATTGTGACGCTGTAATGCATTTCAAACAGTTAACACAAAGGTACACCACGTCCGATATCTAACGGAGTTATAAAAATTAACGGGTGGTCCAACAAAATAAATTACATTAAAAATAGAGACTTATGACAAACATATTTATAATTAAAGTTATTATTGGACACAGTCAAAAGTTAGAATTAATATAATCATATATTCCTCTAATATATGATTACAAAAACTAACAAGTTAATATCACCCGTAAAGGACAAATGGAATCAGTATTTTCTTGGTCATATTCAAATTACATAATTGACAAATATTCAACATAGGTTATTAGTGCAAATATTATTTAACTAGGAGGAATAGTAAAATTAACGACTAAATCGTTTTTGTTTCTTTTTTGATTGCTATAGTAGTGCTACAGTAGATATATTTTTTAAATTAGATAAAATAACAATATATTTTAATGAATTTCAAATTGTTTGTGGTGAAAAATATTTAGTTTGAGGAATAGTGAAATTAATATTTAATTTGTTTTTTTTTTCTTTTTTCAATTGCTACAGTGCCACACATATTGATGAAGAATAAAATCCCACTCGCACGTAAAATGAAATTCTAGATCTCACTATCGAATTTATAAAAAGAAGTAAGAGAAAATTATGAGTCGCGAAGATATTGTATTGATTGAGTAATTTGTACAAGTTCAGAATCTAGAGAGAGAAACACACACTAAAGGTGTAAAATATCTCCTCGTTCCAAAAGTCCTTTCTATGATTCATAAATGTTCTATTTATACTAACAAACTTGGTTCGCAAGTTCCTCAGTGTGAAGCAGATGCACTTGCTGTCGGCTCCGTCGCAATTGCATCCTTCTGTCTTGGAGATGTCTTCATTTGATTGTCACCTGCGAGTTATCCTTGTTTTTACACTTTCATATCCGATTTTGACCCTTCCTCATCACATATATTTTTTTATTTAATAAAATAATAGTATATTTTAATAGGTTTAAGATTGTTTATGAATAGAATTCCAATTAATGGGACTATAAAAATATGTTTTGTTTGAAACATTTTGGGCGTTACATGTTTTTTATTCTTGTCTTCTTTACGTAGCGTTATAGCAATTCTACTGTTTTGTATATCTGCGTTATCCTCGCAGCAACATGCATGTTGTAGAATCTTGTTGAAATCAGGGGTGTTTCCGAGATTTCAGGTACCGGGGACGAGTTAAAAAACTGTACCCTTATATATAATTTCTTTTATATAAATCGAGATAATTGTTATAAAAATATGTCATTCCCCTTATCATTTATTGGACTTGTGAATTTTTTATACATAATTGTTCATTTAATTCTTTTAAATATAAGTTCGAACTTAAAAAAATAGAAATAAATGTTAAATAACATATCTATCTATACTCTGTACTATATAATAAACAAAAAGTTTGGTCATACTTTAATTAGTAAAAAAAAGGACACTTTTAATCACCATAAAATTTTGGATTAAATTAAAATTTTAATAAATAATTATGCAACTACTAAATTTTCACATTAGGGTTTTATAAAATTATAAAAATACATAATTGTTTTAATTATGGTTGTATTTATGATTTTTTTAAAGTTAGTCGTGTAACACACAGTGATAAATAAAACTAGTGATAAATAATAAATTATTTTTTCTAATGCCTAAACATATGTCATGTACGATCGTCCACCTTGTACATGCACCCTCAACGACGATTATTATATTATTTCAACGCGTTATGTGTTCTACTTATCAGTCGGTTCCAAACACCATTTTTCTATTCTTTTTACATTTTTAACACCCCTAACCTAGTATACATATGTATGGTGGATGTTTTGGTTGAGTCAAACCAATCACTACTTTCTCAAATCTCAAAAATGCTAAAAAAATATCTCAAAAATCTCAAATGGATCTTCGAATGTTAGTGGTTTCGTTGGTGCTTGTGACGACGTATCTTCAACCGACATTCAAGTGCTAAGCTTTATTCCAATGAATGGAAACCCATACATTTGGTCTCATTATAATTTGTGTATTATGGTGAGTGGTCCGGACAAGACTCGGTGCAAGCTGTATCATGAGTTACTGGCCGCTATCGCAAACATACCTTTGAAAAACCACTATGAGAAACCATATTGCCCGATGTTGAAAGGAGCTCAAGTGATCGGTCAAAGTTTAATGTCAAATGAAGGAGGTGTTTTTGCTTATGATTTTGAAAGGACTCGAGAGTAAAGGATGAAATTTGTGATTCAACAAAGCTTGAATATCAACCACTTGACAATGAACGGTTGACTCAACTCATTAAAAAAAAACTCTAACCGAGCCATACTCATGTAAATTGTATTACACTTAGACTGATTGTTTAAAAATGTAGAAAATAGCTAAAAATATATAATTGAATTTTCAAGTATACAAACTTGTGCTAACTTAACTAGTGTTTGTCGGTCTACTCCGCACAGTTCACCGAAATCATATAATTGTGTGACCACTCATTGGGTAAATCTCGATAGTTGGTAAATGATGAAATATATAATTGTCTTGATTTCTTATTAAAAATAGCAAATGTGCTACATGCTTTTAAAACGTCAAATTGTCTATCAGAAGTTTATCATCCCACGAGTTCTTTAGTACTTATCCATGAGTAAACATTAAATGAATATTCTTAATTGCCCTCCCTCTTTCCCAAAATGTTCCACCGATGAAAGGAAAAAATAAAAAAATATTTAAATGAAATGAGGGAGGTTATTTTTTGTGTCGTCGTCATGAAGTGTGTAAATGTAACGAGGGTTCAAACATACTTTCACAAATAAGTTTTGCTTTGAATTTATACACGGATGATTCAAATATTGTTAATTTTTTTTTAAGAAAAATTATATAATCAAGATTTTTCAAATTGGTTTGAAGTAAATGTTAAAAAGAATATGGTCAAACATCAAGCATTCATCAATTTATGAGAAATAAGCACCATTTGGGTTTGGCTGGTGCAAGTAGTAGCTCGGATCCATATATTGACTTTTATAACATGTTTACCTCTGAAAATGTTAAACGACAAAGGGCTAACACTACGAGTAGCAAACTTGGCCGGC
>JBCNJP010000014.1:25319096-25366810 GCA_039602395.1 Deinandra increscens subsp. villosa | reverse complement strand
ACACAACCACCATTCTCGTCGCCTAGCACCACCACCATCATCCAATATACCATAAAGAACATCATACAACATCATCTAAACTAAACCCTAAATCGGAAGATGATGATTGAAGGCAAGGAACAAGACTCAAAATCAAAATTTTATCAGGGGTTTAAACACCCGAAAGTTATTCTAAACTGAACCCCAAATCGGATTTCTTACCATAAATCGAACCTATAGCTAGGTAGTGAGGGTTTCTGTCAACGATAAGTGTTCGCATAAATCTCATAGTCGGGTCTGGATGTATACCTGGGACACCCTGATGAGCGTGTTCTAACCTATAGCTAGGTCAAATCACATTCAAAACGTCTAAAGTGCCAATACAATTAAATTGAATATTTTTAAACAATAAATATAACTTCCCCCAATCTCATATTCATTTGGATTAATCAATTCATTAGGATAATCTTGGATTGCCATTTCTCTTTCTTTTCCGTGCCTTCCTCGATTCTCGCACTCATATCCATGTGAGTATTCATAGCCCCTTTTTGCTTTTATAGTTTTGGGGTCTAACATATACACTATCTCAACCACAACTACTATATACTTCACTTTAAACTCAAATGTGACTCCATGTTTGTTATGTGTAAATTCTAGTATGTGAACTTATGTGATTTAATGTGGTATTGTGATCAATCTCAACCTCAAAACTCGCGCGTAAACATTAACTGTAAAAAGTCTGGGTAACAATAATATATCTATTGGTGTGACAACCCACCTGACTTAACTGGTAATTGACGTCGGGTGATTAGAAACCTAAATGTCTAGGGTTGGATTACGCAATGCTATTTGCTTTATCTCAATGCATGTTTATCATGCTTGTGAACTACCACGTAACACTTAGATCGCATGTTTTCACTTATGGTATACATAAACTCTATGTTTACTCTCCAACTACTTTGTAGTTGACACTTTATCTTGTACATGTTGTAGGAACTGGACTTAAGACTTGATGTGATCACGATAAGACTGCTGGACCTAGTTCAATCATTTAACTCAATTGTATCTGTTTCCTTGTAAGTTTCTTTTGTTATTATTATGAAATGAAATTTGGCATGTTTAAATATATTGCAACAATACTTAGTTGTCATGAGCATCTGGATAATTATTGCGCTCCGACATTTCCGTCGTCGGTTGGGGTGTGACATCGCACACCAAACCCCTCTTCAGTGTATGAAAAGTTTGAGAATTCTCGTTTAGAGATTCCATACAAAATCTTAATAACGTTATTCTCTTTCGTAACAAGAAGTTGTTGGAAAAATCCTAGTGCGATCCTCATATACAAAATGGGGATACGCAATAATGTGCGTGTGACAACATCTAGTTTCATACATAATTCAGCTAGAGAAACAAAACAAAACAATTGGCCAGTTTTCTAATAACACGTGAGTGAGATTTTAATACAAACCTATAGCTTTCTATCTTAGTGATATGATATTTGCCCTTTATAAATGTGACGAGTGCTTAGGGCTTAAAGCTTTACGAATGCAAGTTTGTTGACTTTGGAATAGTAAAATTGTTCTTAAAAAAAACGGTAATATCTTACTACAAGTCATATATCACATGTCCTTATGTATAATAAAGCGTGATACGTGAGTAAAATGTTAAGGCTATCCGTAGTGGGCTTGAAATTGCCATTTAGCGCCCCTTAGCGTCCCGATGCCCACTATGCGCGGGGGGGGGGGGGGTGAATTTCCACGCTTGAAAAAGGAGGAAAGAGGCTTGAAAACCACTACACCCATATGAGGGGGGCGTGAAAAGGGCTTCAAATGCCCTTTCCACTACGGATAGCCTAATAGCTATGATTCCATGGAATGGAGGTTTACATGTGTATTTATAAGATTAAAGTCTCAAAACAAGCAAAAAGGATCTTTTTAAGTCATATTATATCACATGGATTTATGTATAATAAAACGTGATACGTGAGTAAAATATTAATAGCTATGGTTACATAGAATAGAGGTTTACATGTGTATTTATAAGATTAAAGTCCTCAAAAAAAAGCAAAAGGGGTAGAGGACTAGAGGATATGACTATCTTATTTTTTAACGGTAATTATCCATCATTTATTTGTTATTATGACTATGATACTTAATCTCTTGATCATTTAAAAGAGAAATAGTTGTTTATTATGACTTTTTTATGATACTTAAACTCTTGATATTTAAAAGAGAAATAGTTATTTATTTAATTTTTTTGAATAACAAATTTGAATCATTAACGAATCATTGGTTCATCCGATCATTCTTCATTCTTTGAATACTGAACCTAAAAACCACTCTAAAAAAAATCATTATCGATGAGAAAAACCTTCTCCCAAAACCTTATCTCAAACGTTTCGACTAGGATCACTATTGAGAATTTGAGATTTATTAAACATTTATTAAACGTAATAAAAACCAGTGGATTAACTGGACTATCTATACGGCCCACTCATGAGAGGGTGTTCCTATTTTCTGACTTTCTCACTAATAAATATATCTTAAATGAAAAATTAAATCAACCAATCAAATTTTAGGGATTCACATTTATAGGCCTCAACTAATTTCCCCATTCCCAAAGTGCCTCACAATTTCCAAGTTCTCATTTTAAAATCTTATTTTGAAAGATTACGACAACTTGATCATTTCTTCGTTTGATAGTCTTCTTAGTGGGAAAGCCATGTAACTGGGATAAGTTGGGATAAGTTAGTTTGTAATGTAGCTTATAAGTCTGATAGATTCGCTATTTAATAAAGAAAATTCTTTGATAGTTATCAGTAAAATAGTATTTTCCTCATAGAAAGTTTATTCATTTAAATTCTAAATTCTGTGAATTGAATTATTTCTCACCATCCGATATACACACCTTAAATGAATTTAAACAAACATAATTAAACGAGCAATAGAGGAATGAACATACTTGAACACAGATAACTGAATATACAATTATACATACTTCAAGTAAATAAAATTTTTGTGAAGAGAATAAAATTAAAGTACAAAGATTGTTCAAACAAATATACTATCTATCAAAATAATTCAAATAAATATTAACAGGAAGTAAATAAAAATAAAAAATAAAAAAGAGGGCTTAAAAGTATGAGCTAAATAATAAAAGAAAAGAAATTCTAAACTTTTATTGACAAAATAAACAAGGAAAAATGTATTTTAATAATACAAGTTTTATCTTAGAATCCAATACCCATAAAACTCGTATTATTATGAGAAAATTTCAAAACTCGTATTATTATTCGCCAACAAGGTAAAACTTGTATTATTAAAATCCACATAAATGAAGCTTTATAACTTAAATAAATAAATGAAACATGTATACATGTTCGTTCTTTAATTAAATAATGAAAAAATATATATTTATGTTCGTTCATTTATTAAATAAATGAACTTTGCATCGAAAGATTCACAAACACTCACCGAACTTTCAGCTCGACAAATACCGACGTGTATTTGTTACTAAGAAAAATTAAACTCAAAACTATTGTTGAAATTGAAAAAAAAAATCAATCAAATGGAAGGATGGTATCCCACTAGAAAATAAATGCTTTAAAGAAAAAACTGGAAAATAAATTGTGTGGACAAGGAATAAAATCAACAAAGTTGCTTTATAAAAATAAAAATAAAATAAAAATAAAAAATAAAAATAAAAAGTTGCCTTTATCTCCACCATTTCTCTCTTTGTGCTCCTATAAATACACCCTCCCCCCATTCACTTCACTTCCCATGCATCACCACAAACACCCCCATCCAATTTTCAAGTTTCCACCTCATGGCGTCCGTCAACTGGAGCTTTCTAAAAGTTCTTGAAAATCCGTCGACGGATTCCAAGAATCTCATATCCGATTCCAAGAATCTTGATAAAAACGACGCCGTATACGTTCATCCAACGGTCAGGCACTCATTAAGTACCAAGAGCTTAGAAATGTGTACGGAGAGTTTAGGCAGTGAAACCGGGAGTGAAGTTAGCGAAAGTGGCGACGAATTATGCGCGATTTCCATCGAGGAAAGGGAGAGATTGAGAGAAATTCAAAAGTCAAAGTGCCGGAATTTTGACCGGAAAATTCGGCGGTTTGACTTTCCGCCGCCGTTGACCTCCATCAGCGGCTCCGACGGCGGGGTGAAGGTGAGGCATCATAGGGAGGACGGCCGGTTGGTTATAAAGGCGGTTAGCTTTTCCAACTGTGGTACAAATTTTCAAGCGGAACGTACAGATGGGAGGCTGAAGCTTTCTTTTTTGAAGGGGTGTTTTGTAAATTGTGAAAGTGAAGGGGTTGGAATGGAAGAATGTGATGAGGTGGAATCGGATGGTGATGAGGTGGAATTGGATTGTGATGAGGTGGAATCGGATGGTGATGACGTGGAATCGGAAGGTGATGAGGTGGAATCGGAGGCGGAGGAGGAGGGTGGTGGTTGCCGGTGGGAGGACGACGGAGACCGGTGGATGATGGCGGGAAATGGGGAGTTGAGAAGGCTGACAAGGTGTAAGGAAGGTGGAAGTGGGAATAATAAGGTGTTTGCAAATTGGGGGTCTTCATGGGTGGCAATTTCTTGAAAATAAAATTGAGAGAAAAAAAAAGAAATATAATTATTGGTATTTAGAGGATTTTTATATTCTCCGCTATTGTGATTTACTGATTTTAATGGATTTTCTAATTTTCTAATTATTTTTTATATCGTATTTCTTGGGTACTTATAATAGAATTGGTGGTTATTATCGTCATTGACAACCGGCATGTTTCTCTTTAATTGTCTTTTAGAGTTATATAACGGTTGACACTAGTATATTTTGAAGATGAAGACATGAAAACGAGAGCATAAAGATACATTCTTCATTCATTTTTTAAAAAATAGTATTCTCTAAATTTATATTCATATTATATTTTACTTTTCACATCCTTATAATTTAACTAAAACTATATACTTTCTAAATTTATACATAATTTTCTAAATTCTCTCACACACATTCCTCTTATTCATCTCTATTTAGTAAATACATTTAGTGGTGCCATGGTGGATGTTAAAGGCATTGGTGGATAGTTTTGATGGTTCGATCTAGGGTGTGTGTCGTTTTATGGTGACTGTTTGTGGTGGTGGTTGATGGTTCGATTGGCTTCTCAATGGCTGCACTAAACACCTACTGTTCATTTGATGGGTTAATAAGAAGATGCCATCAGACTTGCTTTATACGCATGTCTTCTGAGATTTTATCTTCTCCTTTGCTACCACCATTAGGGTTTTGATTATGCTGTGGTGTTGTATGGTTTTATTTTCATGGTTGCTGGTTCGGTTTAGGGGTTTTTACCTGCATTATGGAAGTGGTGATTTCTTTGTACCTAGACGCAGTTGTGATGGTCTGCACAAATTGATTTTACTGCGACGTGGAGAACATGTGTCTCTCAAAGTTGTCACCTGTGTGCTACTTGAGTGTTTTAATGATCCGAAATATCGTTTTCTCATCTAAGCCATAATCATTTGCTTATTTGTTGATGTGCTTATTTTTCTCCTCTAAGCCATAACTGTTGGTCTTGAGGACACAATGCTAGATTAAGATCTTAGAAGCTTATGATCACAGAGATGGAGGTTATGAGTATGAGCAGATTGATGGGAAGATTACTACTTGGGGGACAGTGAGGAATACCTAAAGCAAAAACTTTGATCTTTGTTTTGAGCATGTTTGTTGGTGATCTTAATTAAAGCAAAACCCATCAGAAGAGCCACTAAAAGACTATTACGAATTGGATGATGGAGTTCAACTTGAAGAAGAAGAAGAACCGGTTGATGAAGAACACACGGAGGATGAGTCTGTGCTTCGGGATCTATGGGAGGAAGAAATGAGAACACAACCAATATCACCCTTGTTGCTCCCATGGGATTCCAATTCCGATTCTGATGATTTGTGGCATTAATTATTTAAATTATGTGGTATTGTAGCATTTTTAGGATTAAATAAGTTTAAATGTATAATTAATTATGTTTAATATTTAGTAAATTTTATTATATATTTTTAGGATTTAATAAGTTTTAATGTATAATTAATTATGTTTAATATAATTAGTTTTGTTTTATTAA
Source organism: Deinandra increscens subsp. villosa (assembly GCA_039602395.1). Taxonomy (NCBI): domain Eukaryota; kingdom Viridiplantae; phylum Streptophyta; class Magnoliopsida; order Asterales; family Asteraceae; genus Deinandra; species Deinandra increscens. The sequence continues at coordinate 25,360,706 of JBCNJP010000014.1, read as the reverse complement.
ATAATATTAAATGGAATTAAAATGGTTAAAAGAAAAAGAAAAAAATAAATATCAATAGGGCCCACAAACACACGCATGCTGGAACGTGCATGGCTACTCACGAGCGACTGGACCAAAGCCGCACGTTTAGCGTGCATGGTCCAACAAGGCTACGGGGGCGCACAAATCCCTCCTTTGCAGGTGGTCTAAGTGCTATTATTCCCTATGTTGATATCTCGAATAATTTATACGTAAATATACAGAAATACTCATACGCATTAAAATCACTCATGTTATATATACATGAAAAGGGAGTATTATATTTGATGGATGTCTAGTAGGAAAGTAAAGAAGCCCACCCTGTTCCAAAAAAATGAAAAATCTTAGTGGTGAAGAAATGAAGAGTTTGTTCCGTAAATATCAAGTCCAATCAAGTTATTAGAAAAAAAGGAAACACAATTAGCATGCAAACACCAGAATTGACCAAACATATTTCATATCATGACTGCCATTTGGATCACAAAAAACATGTTCAATGAATCATATATATTATGTCATATATATAAATAATTTAATAAATAAATAGAGAGACAAGTCTTTAAACATGTTCCGTTCGATACCCACAATAGACCCTACCACTTACATATGAGAAGCTACAACGAAGCTCACAAGATTTTTAGTCGCTATCATATGATTTATCCGTACATTTTGATTAACTATACTATATGCATATGTTTTTAAATGATGTAATTTGGAATTTGGAATTTTTATTTAACACAAGTAATATGTAATTAAGTTAGGAATTTTTATTTATCGGTAGTTTAAAAGTATAGAAGACAAACTTTAAACTATTCAACTTGAAGACAAGTCTATCTTTTTAAAGCTAAGTTTAGATACATTTTCAGTGATTTCAGAGACCACAACCTTGAGAGATAATATTTAATCGAAATTCAAAGACAACGAAATGTCTATGAACATTCAAAGACTTTGTCTTTTCAACAAGCTTAAGAATGAAGATCACTCTCTCACTTGGTGTGGCTCACAAAAATTGCAATAATAAAAAACTGTTTGATAAAATAGTAAACAAGCAAAAAGATGTACCATAGAAACTGTGACAACTATTCATGTGTCGGTAGTTTCATCCAAAATGAACAACAGTTGACAGAATCACATAGTAAAAATTATCCAAATTTAGCATAGTATTAAACTATTAATATAGCCCACTTGATAGAGGTTATTGCCTCTTTGTTGAATGTTTTGGGTTCGAACCCATATGCAATTTAATTTAGAGTATTTAGGAGTAGAAGTAAATTGTCGTTCTAAAAAAATTCTCACACATTGAGACTAGGGATTCGTCAATATAAATGTATGCTGATTGACAATACAGAGAGTGTGTGAATACCACTCTTGTAAATCCTTCAAGTAAGCCACTTCTTCTAATCATCATACATTTAACTTTTTGTTGATCACTCTATACAATCGTACATTCAATTTTTATTCATCATACATTTAATTTTTATTGATTACTATACACAATCATCGTCAATCATTTCTACACCCGGGACCAAAAATATGTATCAGAGCAACAGAGCAAGTTGGATAGTCAATATCCCGATTTCTTCTTTTGCTATGATATTCCATATTATACGAAGATGAACTCGTAGCTAGTACTCCTTTATGCAGTCACTTTATTTTTATATTCATATAGCATTGTTTACAAGTCTCTCATGTGGTAATATATATATATTTTTGCTATCAACGTGCTATTTTGCATAAAACAAACGTTCAATTACTCTTATTGTTTCATTTAATTTTGAAAAATTAGATTATATTTATCTCAATTTTTTTACTATTGATCAATAATAATTTCACATTTATATATCTTTGCCACCTGTCCTTACTTTCAATGTAATTTTTTAGGTTGTACCCATTGTTAAATTTTTTTAAACTCTGTTAGATAGCAGATGACATGGTAATAAATTATGTAATTTTTTAGGTTGTACCCATTGTTAAATTTTTTTAAACTCTGTTAGATAGCGGATGACATGGTAATAAATTGTGACGCTGTAATGCATTTCAAACAGTTAACACAAAGGTACACCACGTCCGATATCTAACGGAGTTATAAAAATTAACGGGTGGTCCAACAAAATAAATTACATTAAAAATAGAGACTTATGACAAACATATTTATAATTAAAGTTATTATTGGACACAGTCAAAAGTTAGAATTAATATAATCATATATTCCTCTAATATATGATTACAAAAACTAACAAGTTAATATCACCCGTAAAGGACAAATGGAATCAGTATTTTCTTGGTCATATTCAAATTACATAATTGACAAATATTCAACATAGGTTATTAGTGCAAATATTATTTAACTAGGAGGAATAGTAAAATTAACGACTAAATCGTTTTTGTTTCTTTTTTGATTGCTATAGTAGTGCTACAGTAGATATATTTTTTAAATTAGATAAAATAACAATATATTTTAATGAATTTCAAATTGTTTGTGGTGAAAAATATTTAGTTTGAGGAATAGTGAAATTAATATTTAATTTGTTTTTTTTTTCTTTTTTCAATTGCTACAGTGCCACACATATTGATGAAGAATAAAATCCCACTCGCACGTAAAATGAAATTCTAGATCTCACTATCGAATTTATAAAAAGAAGTAAGAGAAAATTATGAGTCGCGAAGATATTGTATTGATTGAGTAATTTGTACAAGTTCAGAATCTAGAGAGAGAAACACACACTAAAGGTGTAAAATATCTCCTCGTTCCAAAAGTCCTTTCTATGATTCATAAATGTTCTATTTATACTAACAAACTTGGTTCGCAAGTTCCTCAGTGTGAAGCAGATGCACTTGCTGTCGGCTCCGTCGCAATTGCATCCTTCTGTCTTGGAGATGTCTTCATTTGATTGTCACCTGCGAGTTATCCTTGTTTTTACACTTTCATATCCGATTTTGACTCTTCCTCATCACATATATTTTTTATTTAATAAAATGATAGTATATTTTAATAGGTTTAAGATTGTTTATGAATAGAATTCCAATTAATGGGACTATAAAAATATGTTTTGTTTGAAACATTTTGGGCGTTACATGTTTTTTATTCTTGTCTTCTTTACGTAGCGTTATAGCAATTCTACTGTTTTGTATATCTGCGTTATCCTCGCAGCAACATGCATGTTGTAGAATCTTGTTGAAATCAGGGGTGTTTCCGAGATTTCAGGTACCGGGGACGAGTTAAAAAACTGTACCCTTATATATAATTTCTTTTATATAAATCGAGATAATTGTTATAAAAATATGTCATTCCCCTTATCATTTATTGGACTTGTGAATTTTTTATACATAATTGTTCATTTAATTCTATTAAATATAAGTTCGAACTTAAAAAAATAGAAATAAATGTTAAATAACATATCTATCTATACTCTGTACTATATAATAAACAAAAAGTTTGGTCATACTTTAATTAGTAAAAAAAAGGACACTTTTAATCACCATAAAATTTTGGATTAAATTAAAATTTTAATAAATAATTATGCAACTACTAAATTTTCACATTAGGGTTTTATAAAATTATAAAAATACATAATTGTTTTAATTATGGTTGTATTTATGATTTTTTTAAAGTCAGTCGTGTAACACACAGTGATAAATAAAACTAGTGATAAATAATAAATTATTTTTTCTAATGCCTAAACATATGTCATGTACGATCGTCCACCTTGTACATGCACCCTCAACGACGATTATTATATTATTTCAACGCGTTATGTGTTCTACTTATCAGTCGGTTCCAAACACCATTTTTCTATTCTTTTTACATTTTTAACACCCCTAACCTAGTATACATATGTATGGTGGATGTTTTGGTTGAGTCAAACCAATCACTACTTTCTCAAATCTCAAAAATGCTAAAAAAATATCTCAAAAATCTCAAATGGATCTTCGAATGTTAGTGGTTTCGTTGGTGCTTGTGACGACGTATCTTCAACCGACATTCAAGTGCTAAGCTTTATTCCAATGAATGGAAACCCATACATTTGGTCTCATTATAATTTGTGTATTATGGTGAGTGGTCCGGACAAGACTCGGTGCAAGCTGTATCATGAGTTACTGGCCGCTATCGCAAACATACCTTTGAAAAACCACTATGAGAAACCATATTGCCCGATGTTGAAAGGAGCTCAAGTGATCGGTCAAAGTTTAATGTCAAATGAAGGAGGTGTTTTTGCTTATGATTTTGAAAGGACTCGAGAGTAAAGGATGAAATTTGTGATTCAACAAAGCTTGAATATCAACCACTTGACAATGAACGGTTGACTCAACTCATTAAAAAAAAACTCTAACCGAACCATACTCATGTAAATTGTATTACACTTAGACTGATTGTTTAAAAATGTAGAAAATAGCTAAAAATATATAATTGAATTTTCAAGTATACAAACTTGTGCTAACTTAACTAGTGTTTGTCGGTCTACTCCGCACAGTTCACCGAAATCATATAACTGTGTGACCACTCATTGGGTAAATCTCGATAGTTGGTAAATGATGAAATATATGATTGTCTTGATTTCTTATTAAAAATAGCAAATGTGCTACATGCTTTTAAAACGTCAAATTGTCTATCAGAAGTTTATCATCCCACTACTTATCCATGAGTAAACATTAAATGAATATTCTTAATTGCCCTCCCTCTTTCCCAAAATGGTTCCACCGATGAAAGGAAAAAATAAAAAAAATATTTAAATGAAATGAGGGAGGTTATTATATGTGTCGTCGTCATGAAGTGTGTAAATGTAACGAGGGTTCAAACATACTTTCACAAATAAGTTTTGCTTTGAATTTATACACGGATGATTCAAATATTGTTAATTTTTTTTTTAAAAAATTATATAATCAAGATTTTTCAAATTGGTTTGAAGTAAATGTTAAAAAAAATATGGTCAAACATCAACCATTCATCAATTTATGAGAAATAAGCACCATTCGGGTTTGGCTGATGCAAGTATTAGCTCGGATCCATATATTGACTTTTATAACATGTTTACCTCTGAAAATGTTAAACGACAAAGGGCTAACACTACGAGTAGCAGACTCGGCCGGCATGGTGGAACCAGGGGCGGATCCATTAAGGATCCACCGGGTTCACGGGAACCCACTGAATTTCAAATATTTAATGGAAATATATATATATATATAAGTAGGGGTGAATCCATATATATTGTGAAGAGTGAATCGTAGCAAGATAAATCTTATAGCTCAACTGGTTTATCTTTATGTTGTGGATCTACGCGTCGCGAGTTCAAGTCCCAACCATACCCGGTTTTTCTTTTTTACAGACTTGTTCTAGTCAGTAATTTTAAAAAAGATGGAAAGAGTAGGAATCGAACTAGGGTTTTGTTGATGAAAAGCGTATCACTCAACCAAATGCTCTAACGAAGACTTGAACTACAATGCGTTGCACAATTTATTTATTGTCTAGCAGACTTTTGATATATATTTTTGACACACCAACACCAAAATTGCTTCTAAAATCTAAAACACAACAAAATTTTCAATCATCTTACATAAGAAAACCCGTATTTTATATTTTCATACTCCAGTCCACTATTAATTATCATCCTCATATATTTCTACCAATTTAGCGTATATTTGTATTGTTATTGTATGATCAACCTTACCCGACCCGACCCGAACTGACTAAATCGAAATGTTGACATTTAGTCTAGAATTCCTACCACTAAAAAAGTGAACCCACTAAAAAAAAATCCTAGATCCGCCCCTGGGTGGAACTGACAATTTATCCAATATTGGTGTACAAGGTTTTAAAATCTTTGATATATTGCCTTGGTGGTAAGGATAAGAAGATCAACTCCCAGCCTCATCCGCTATGGCCGGAGATATACTAACCGTCTAAGTTTTCACTATAGCTTCGGAATCTATTTTTTTTGTTAGTGGGGAGATTTTGATAAAGAGAACAAGACTCATTCCAGCATGAATAAAGATGTCGATTTACTTGAAAGACTACTTGGACGCGGTGAAAAGTATACAACACGTATCTTCACTCGTATGTGAAATGGAATATGAATGATAAATATACGAAAACTAGGTGGACGGTAGACTAATTCCCGAAATATTCGAATATAAAACCGACATTGATAATTTGTTCTGGTCCCCTTCAAGTTTAAGTTCGGGGACCGACGAATATAGATAACACGATGACGAGCTGTCGACTATCTGTCGAATTAAAATAGAAAAACTAAAAAGTACACCTCCAATTCGCATACTCATACCAAATGCACTCTAAGCCTTGCAAATTTATATATTTTTGTTTGTTTACTTTTTTAAGCGTTACAAATTTAAAAGAGCTAAACTTTAGTTTTATGAGGCAATCAACAACGTGGTGGGGATGAGTACGACTCGGGTACAGAAACGTGGGAAGTGGCAGGGACGTAGGACCCATGATTGGAGCATGCACCCGCATCATAGCCGATAAAAACTGATCCATTTGCATGTGATCTACATAGCACACATTCCCTTTTAAGATGCCATCATGAACTTGGAGTACAAATGCACTTACATTTTATTACCAATTTTTATAAGAAAAAATTTGGAACTCTTTTTAATTCTTTGTTAAAAGTTATTTAAATATGGTCCTTGTTATAGATATATCCCAATTGTTAATCTCACACCTATCTCATTTGCCAAATTAGTCCCGGATAGTCATTCGACGATATACCGGACGTCACGTCCATTAGCGAAGCTTGACCGAAAAAGTCGCAGATCCTAAATTTTCTTTTGAACAAAAACAAATTTCTTTTGAACAAAAACAATTTATTAACTAGCAAGAAACTAGAAAAGAGAACGAGTACAAAATTACAAGAAATACAAAGGTACATTGCACCAAGGAGGCCAATTAATAGCAGATTCGGGCTTTGTGTTTTGCCCAAATTGAAAGCGGATGACTGGATTTCGTCTAGAATCTTGCGCGAGTGAGTGTTCATGTTTTGAAATTATTTCTGGTTCCTTGCCTTCCATATCGACCAAAGCATGGCACATGAAATGACGCGAAGTACTTTCACTGCTAGAGGATTAGGATGCAATTGTGGCAGTAGTCTTAGGGGAGGCGGTATGGTTGCCGGATGGCTTCTAAAAGCATGGGGTATAAGCCAATCAAATGTTGACATCTCAAAATGGGTGTGAAGCCATGCGGCTCTCGGTGGTTTTCAGAAACCGTGAGAAACCAGGTGAGAAAGAAAAGGGGAGAAGCCATGCTCTCAGGTATAATTGCCATGAGGAACCATGCGGTTCCCTTGGAGCCAGCCTCAGGAGCCGCCCCCTCATACCGCCTCCCCTTAAGTAGCTCGAAATGGTTGAGGATGTGTGAAAAATAACGTTGCACCATTTTGTGACAAGGTCCCATGACATAAGATAAGTATATGATTGACTGACTCGTTTGAATCGAATCACCACGAGCAACCCTAATTTGCCATCGGAACTCCTCTTTTTGCAAGCTCGTCCTTTGAAGCAATTCTATGATTCTATCTGAGGTCGTTTTCCAAAGAAGTATCTCTACTTTTTTTGGAATGTATGAAAGCCACATGTGTTTGTACTCAAAACCACCTCAAAACTTATTTGTGAAAGAATGGTGTTGCCGGATCCACGTATATGTTTAACATGATTCCAAAAGTGCAAGTTGAATAAGGGTAGTTTTCCAATGACCTAATGAATGGATTTCCAAATTCTAGGAACTGACTTTTTGAGAGGGAGGGTGCATGTTAGGTTGGCGGGAAGAATAGTGAATAGCTCATGTAATGATTTTGGCCAAAAGAGAAGAGTTGGGTGATTTGATTAATCGCTATGCCCATTTGGAGATTAATGAATAATTAGCAGCCTTAAGGTTTCCGATACCCATACTACCACTGGATTTGGATGCCAGATTACATTTCCAAGAGATCCAACATATTTTCTTTTTATCACAAGTGGAACCCTAAAAGAAGTTTCTTCTAATGGATTCAAGGTCATTTAGCCTGAAGCATGTGCTGTGAAAAGTGTTAGATAATAAAGTGGAATGCTGCCTGAAGAATCAAATTCTCCATGAGGTAATCCAAGTAAATTGGACTTTAACTGAAATACAGAGAATGCAAGAATCAAAGTAAAGATCAAGGATCAAAACTAGAATTATAGAGAGAAAACATATTCACCACACATAGTTAAAGGTGTAAAACATTTCAGATCCTTTCTTCTGTGCCGACTCCCCAGACTCCTTGCGCCGCATTTGTCCTGCTCCGTCAGGATCCATCACATATGCAACCCGGCCACATCCATACCAGATCCTGGCCTTGAGGCTTAGTTCCATACATATATTTTATGTGACTCATATCCACTGCATATGTTAAATACCAAAAAATCCGGTACAGATGGTACCAGTAAAATACGTAGTATCATCACTACCCAAGACGAATTTTAGGAGAGTTTCCTTGCCACTAGTAAATAGCATAATGGACTTCCAATTTGAGAGCCTTTTTAAGAAAAAAAAATTCAATCACCGGCTTCCATTTTTTGCGAAGATGTATGTTAGCACCTACGGGGACACCCAGGTAGGTAAAAGGGAGATGATCAACTTTGCATTGTAACATTGAAGCCATATGAGTCAATTGGTCATCTGTAACTCCAATCCCGAAGGTTACAATTTTCAAAGTGGGCATTATTGGTGGACCCGTCTGCAATGAAAATGGCATCATCGGCATAGATTACGTGTGAGAGAGTGAGCTCATTTCCCGGTAACTTTAAACCATGGAACATGTTTGTGGTCACAACTTTTGCGAAAGCCACGTGCAATGCTTCCATACCAATGTTAAAAAGAAATGGAGCTAGTGGTTCTCCCTGCCTAACACCCCGTTGGATGTTGAATTCATGTGTAGGTGACCCATTAATAAGTGTCGATGATCTAGAGCTGCTCAAGCAAGTAGTAATCCACTGACACCACTTGTCTGGAAAATCCATTAATTTGTTGTAGAATGGAATCAAGAAAAGACCAGCTGATGCTGTCAAGTGTTTTTTCAAAGGCAACTTTGAATAGTAAAACTTTCTTCTTTGAATGTCTGAGTCGAACAACCATCTTATCGGGTGCAAGCGGTCCATCTAGAGTTTGGGAAGACTATTACATATAGGGCAAAATTCATGTTTAAATGTAATTGCTAACCTCGATGGTAAGACCAAAGTAAGTTAGTGTTTGTTATGTATGAATGTACGGTGGAACAAAATGTGCTATTAAACATAAATAATAAATAACATGTTTGTTATCATATAAGAATGAAATGAACTATTTTATAAGAATTATGAGTAAAAAATAAATATTTTTGACTTTTTCTTAAAAGTTTATGAAAACAAAAAATAAAAATTTATGAAAAAAATATTAAAAAATGAATATATAAGAATATGAAAAATATAAAACAAAATAAAATATATAATACAAAAACAAACAAACGAAAAATATTAAATTTAATAAACATATAAGATGAAAATTAAAATTAGAAGGTGAAAAATTAGAAATAAATACGGCCGTTGCGAACGGAAATATCGGTAGAATATTATTACATTCCTTCATTTTACTATATAAAAACATTATAAAATAATAATTTATTTCATTCTCATTAAATAGGGCAATGGAATGATAATATGATATATTTTATTCTCTAAAAAATTTAACTCAGAGCATTCACAGTCCGTTTGATATAATTTATATGAGTGTAGTTCTTAAAATTTAAGGTTTGATTGTAAGTGGTTATGATTGGAGGAGAGAGAAAATATATTAAAAATTTATATATTTTGTAAAAAAGTTATGAATTCTGTAAAATTTGAGGTTTAGTTGTGAATGGAAGAGAAAGAGAAAATTGTATAGAAATGTATTATTTAATTGTGGTTGTGAGTGGAAAAGAGAGAAATAATAATAATAAATGTATAAACTATAAGGATATAAATAAGGAATGAGCTGTGAATGCTCTCACTCGTTTATTATATTCTGTCATTCATTTTAATATCTCATACGGAATAGACCATAAGTATTCTAGTTTTTTCTACATTCGACTCTCTTAAAGGTCATTGGCCCGGTGTATTTCCATTTTATTCAACTTTATTTGTTATCAGTGGATTGAAGGGATCAAATAAGTTTTTTTAGAAACGGCTTCTCCCGTTAGAAAAAATGTCTACAACTTAATTGATGTAAATTAGATTTTACTACCCGCACGTTACAGCATGGATAATACGTATACAAAAATAATTTCACTGCTAAAGCGAAATATAAAGACAATATAAAAAACAAAAAAAACAAAGAAAAAAAATCACGTAGCTACATTAAATTTAGAAGTCAAATCTTCTAAGTGTCGAAAATAAGACCTAAAAATTATGTTACATCCTTACATGACTCTACCAATTGCACCACCAACTCTCATACTAATTGTGTTACATTTATATAAAAATAATATTTAATGGTTACCACGAGACGTACAATCAACAGGGCCACCGGCCACATGAACCGGTCAAAAGTTGTTACTATACATACTAACTTGCATTTTATATAAAGTTGAATGTGTATAATCGGTACATAAACTTTAAGTTTGGTCAATAATTATACCAATAGTTTTCTTTAGTATTTATATACTAGATGGCTATCAAGCGAACATTTTGATGGTTAAATGTAGTGTCCTACACTTAAAAAAAAAGTTAGACGTTCAAATTCTGTAAGATATAAATTGTGTTTATTTATTAAAAAAACTAGAAATTGCAATTGGAAATTATACACTAAATAAAACGGGTAATTAAACATAACACCAATGTTTTAAATTCGGATTTTTAAACCGGACCGGTCTTGTGTAAATAAACGGTTCAACCAGTTGACCCGGGTTAATCCGGACGGTCGAACCGGATTGACTATTCAAACCTATAAATTTATGATATATATTTTATAAACTTTCAACCATGACAAATGTCAAAAAGAAACTTCAATAAAGTCTAAAACAAGTTACAATTATCAAAATAATATGAATATATGTTTTAATCAAGTTACATTTATCAAAAAAAGAAGAAAAAACAATTCATCCGGTTCCAGGTCCGGAAAACCGGCCGGTTCAACCGGAAAACCCGGCGGTTGAACCGGATAACCCGACGGTTTATTTTTTCGCCCAGAACTAGTTAAAACCGCCCTCAACCGAACCGGGGCACCCACCGGTTACCGGTTCAACCGGTTGAACCGGCCGGTTCAATCCGGTTTTTAAAAAAGGAATGAAACACACGTCGATACATATAATAAGTATCTGGTTTCTATCGACATCATGGAGAGAATTCTGACGGGTAGCATGTCTAGAGAATGTACCAAACACAATTATATGATTAGAAAGCTGCTAAACTTCTGCTTAAATTGTGACAAAGACAATGGGTATTTGTAGTGTGTGGTTTGTTGGCTACTTTAGGAGGAAAGCAGGGTAACATTCCATAAAGAGAATCATAGTATTTCAGAGATGGGGATGAAAAAATGAAATGTTGTAGGTTAAACAAACTTATAGGAGTGTTTATAAACTCTAAAAATGTATGTGACTATTTTAAGAAAGGAAATATATAATAAAATAATTGTTTGTGACTTAGAGAGAGATGAAGATAAATAATGGGATGTGGTATGTTAAACAAATTTAATAAAGATTTTAAAAATAATATACTCAATTAAACTATAATTTAGGAAAAAATAAATATATTGCTGTCACAAACCTAAATTAAGTTTGAAATCAATCAAAAGTAAGCCGTTTTAACTACTAACACATCTAATTTTGTAAAGCAAATTAGTTACTTATCTAGTTTTGCAAAGCAAATAAGATTGCATTATTTTAGGATTTTGGTTTCAAAACATTTTTTATTTTTTTTAATTAAAACTATGTAATTTTGATTGGTTTCACACGTAAATTAAATATACGACATGCCGATATTCAATTGCTCCTATATGAAGAAAGAGAATCCATTATAAATGCTTATATGTGTGATGTAATTTATCCTAAAAATGTTTTAAAATATTTATAATCATAAAATAAAAAATAGTAATAAAAAATTTAAGACAGAATAAAATTTAAAAATTGACACATACTTATTTATTACACGTGTTTTATTGGTATATCATAACCAATTACCTTCTATAATTAGGGTTTCAAAGTTAAAAGTATGACGGTCCTAAAATGGAATTAATTTCCACAATGAAAAGAGTTGTCGATTAATAAGAAGAGGCCCCGGTCCAAAAACAAAACATGAAGAGGCCCCGGTCGATCCAAACGAAACGTGGCCTATATAAAAAACACATAAAATACAGAAATTATCAGATAAATAGTTTAAAATAATAATAGTTGGGTCTCAGTTGGGCTTAGCTTCTTTAACCTTGTTATCTTATCATTATTATACTCTACTTAGTGAGTAGGATTATATTTTTGTATGTAACTAGATTTGTTATCCGCATGTTGATGTAGAGATAATTTTGGCACATAAAATGTCGTATTGTATAACGGTATGTAAAAAAAACAGAAATGAAAAAAAAAAACGTGTAACAATCAAAATGCCTGAAACGAAAAACTATGTTACACTACTCTACCTAAGAAAATTTGTGTGTATCTATTACACCATCAAAAAAACACCAACTCCTTTGTCAAGCCCAAACGACTCAATCGCAAATAGAAAAAGACCACGTTATAAAGTTAAAATTAGAAGCCAACAGTGAAAGTGTTGAACCTATGACCTAAAAGTTATGTTACATGACCATACCCGTTACACCACAAACTTATGTGCTAAACTCATAACGTCTGGATAAAAAAAACAATAACAAAATGGTAAAAAATCCCAAATGACAAAATGATAATGAAAACCAACTTTAAAAGCTAGTAGGGGCATAGCTATTCACGGGCTCGACAGGGCCCGGGCCCTATCTGACTTTTTTACTCCATAGTGTGATTTTATACTCGTCCAGACCTAAATTTTTTATATACTTAATCCCGCCCCCATTCTTTTTAACCCCAACTAACTTTCGGTTCAAGTTTCGCCACTGCTAACTAGGCCGGGGTGTGAGCATCTTCGATATGGAAACAAAGACTTAGGCCCCTATTCTTGTGGCAAGGATGATATCTTCTTAGCCTTCACTTTTTTATTAGTTTTCAATGCTTTTTAATCCATTGTTTTGCCCGCTGTAATTAGGGGTGAGCAAAAAATCAGAGGTGTCTTTGAGGGTGTGTAGGGTGAGCGACCGCACAGGGCATATGTTTTGAAAAGGGCATAAAAAAGAGTATTTCTTCTATATATATCATATATCATTCAATATTTATTTTTAAGTTTTTAAATTTGAACTTATATTTAAAGTAATTAAATGAGTAATTAAGTAAAAAATTCACTAATCCCACAAAATGATAAGAGGTGTGGCATATTTTTGTAACAATTATCGTTGATTTATATAAAAAAAATTATATATAAGGGCATATTTTTAAAACTCGCCCCGGGCACCCGAAATCTCGGAGACGTCCCTGCAAAAAACCAAAAAAACCGAACCGGAACCAAAAAACCGACAAAAACCGACAAAAACCGAACAATTAAAAACCGAATCGAAAGAAAAACCGAAAAAATCCGAACCGAAAGTAACGGTTCGGTTTCTGTTTCATGTCGAATAAAAACCAAACCGATAAAAAAACGAACCGAACCGAGGACCTATGTGTAAATTAGTATTTTAGGAAGGTCATTCTAAACTTTAAACCGTAGTTTCATTTTAAACTAGTTTCATTTTTCAAGAACACCAAACATCCAAACGAAGTCACGACACTAATGACAATATCAGTTAGCATCGTCCTTTCATCTGAAGTCGCGACACTATCCGTTGAATTTAAAACCACTTTATTTTGTATGGTACGCATGTCATGTGCAACTTTTGTTTTTTGAATTTATGTTACGACTGTAGTTGCTTGTTACTATTATGTAATTATCTTTTTAGACTAGACATTTAAAGTTTAAAAGTATATTAACCACATACTATAAAAAACCGAAACCGATAAAATACCGAAAAAACCGAAACCGAACGGTTTTTTCTTCTTCTAGGAACCGAAACATTCGGTTTCGGTCCGGTTCGAAAAAAAACCGAACCGAACCATACTCACCCCTAACTATAATGGTGTCTTTTTAGTCAATGATTCCCAACAAAGTGGTTAATGTGAGACACTTTGGTTAATACTTAATAACTCTTCTATTTCAGGTCTTAGGTCCAATAACTCTTATATTTTACCTCTTCAACTTTAAATATATATAATAACGATCCAATTTAATTTATGCTCAAATCCTGAAATAACTTTAAAATGCTCACCACACTTTCCATTTCATCGTCTCGGTCTCATAGTTCATGTAAAATAGAATCCATCATCAATCCAAGGTGAATCCTGACTAGTTAGATTATAACAATATTACGAACAAAACAGATTTTGAATTTAAAGTTTAAGTTATAAGGCATATAGTGCTTAGTCTCACTCAAATGATCGAGTTTAAAAGGCTATGCGGTGTGGAACTCGTTATCATGGGCATGATACTAGGTAGGCAAATTATCAGATACGTGAAGGGAAACCTAGAAAACAATAAAAAAATTAGTATTTTTAATTTTTTGCAGTCAAGAAAATATTTAACACTTTCGGTTTTTCGATAATAACTTGTACTTGCTAACTTTTAGAAAGAATATAAATACCCAATGTTTTTGAACTTTCTAATTAACATTCAGATATAAATTTTCTTGAAAAATAAGTAGATTTTAAAATACAATGTTTTGGTGTCATATAGAGCTTTAGCACGTATAAGGACTGCTCAAATGATTTGGGGAATTGGGGCGCCAAACGAACTAATATTACGGGGTCTTTTGTCATTTTCAAAAGTTATGTTTTTAAATCCTTCTTTTTTATTCAGTTTGGGACCGACAATAATAAACTATTAATAACAAGATATTCCTATTCCACACTTGAAAATAATAATATTAAACTATATTGTTCATAACTAGTAGAGCCAATTGCATGTGGAAATATACGATTTAAATAAATTTATTTTTAGCTTTATTCGATGAAAATTGTTTAATTATAAAATTCAAATATGTTAGTCATTCGTAAACACAAATGTGTACAACTAAACTAGAAACACAATAAAAATTAAAATAAAGAAAACATAAAAGAAAAAAAAAGACAAAAAAAAGTCTAAAAATGAAAGAAATTAGAAAAAAGAAATGTAAATCTGTTGTGCAAGATTTGAACTCATGTATTTAACTCCTACACAATCTAACTAATTTGATAATTTAATTGCATTCATATGTATATGCACGTATTTAAAAAAAATTAAAAAAATGAGGGTCCTAAGCTTTAGCTTGGGTTGCTTGGCCCATTAACGTCTTGGTTTTGCTATATGTCTATACAAAAAAAATTAGTGACACAGCTTGTTGTATGTTTCTTCTATTTTCATGTAAACATTTGAGTTTTAATGCAATTTCCACAAATTTTAAAAAAATATTTTAGGTTAGAAAAACAAAGTTTAGCTTCTCCTCCCCACGGTTTTTTTTTTTGCCTTATGACTCACAGATTGGAATCTTTGAATGGGGCAGAAGAATATTTTAGAAAAATGAAATCTTTTTTGGGGTGATATGAGAACCAATCAGAGAGAGATACATATACCACCACTTATCAAATGCCCCTGAAAATCTGGTAAACTGTATCTTCACTTTTACCTTTCTTTTCAAAAAGGATGATAGCTAAAAATCCAGTTTTCACCGCTTCTGTTTAGTCATCATGAAAGACCAACTTCCCTGCACAAAAGCTGTTTTTACCGATCTTGTTAGTTCTCAAGGTTAAAAAAAAAAAAACCACCTGACAAATGGTTACCGGACACCGACAGGTTGCACAAAAACTTTCTTGGACAAAACATAAATGAGAGGACCCAAATCTTTCATAGCAAACTCGACTATAAGGAGTTTCATGAAAGTTTGACGAAGAGCGTCAAACAAGATAACTAGAATAATATATATCCATATTTGTTTGTAAATAAAAAGAGAATGCACCCAGTGGCGGATCTTGAAATTTTTTTCGTGGGTGACCGAAAATTAGTGGTGACCGAATCAATATATAAAAAAAAAATTTAGTGGTGACCGACACGATATATATAAAAATTTTCTTTGTAAAACACGTATATATAAAAATTTTCTTCATAAAACACGTATACTCGGTACCTCTGAATAAAAAACCGGCAGTGACCGAGGTCACTGCTGGTAATAAGTAAGAATCGCCCCTGAATGCACCGGCTGTGGTGAAATCCGATGGAATAGACATAATCAACAAACCTCTGGCACTAGGCTCGAGGAGCCTGCTTTAATTTGTATAAAGATTTCTTCTAGAGACAAATATGATATAGAAAGCGGTTGTCGCTGAACCAGGGAGGTTGATACATATAGACTGTCTCACTTAGATTACCATGCAGAAACACATTCTTGCTTATTAATAGGCCATGATTGTCATAAAGCAATAATAAGAACCATTATGATAGTTTCCAGTCTAACTACCTAGCTAAATGTCTCCCCATAATCAATTCTAATGTGATAGGACCTATCATCATAGACTAAATGAGCATTTTAAAAAAGTAAAAATTAATAATAATAATAATAATAATAATAATAATAATAATAATAATAATAATAAAAGCCGACACGTTGCATCCACCCGTTGAAACCACGTGCCTTAATAAGACTATGATACTATTCATTTTGGGTTTGCAATTGTATATATAGTAATAGTTACAGGTGGCAAAATGAGTGGGTTGTTTACTTATAAATAAAGGTTATGTGGTCAGATCAAAACCATTAAAAGCTTACATTAATAACAAAATACTTTGTAGTAAAACTTAATTTTTGTGGGAGCGGATGGGCCAGGTCAATCTAATGGATCTTGGGCCAGGAAGAGAAACTCTCATAGCTGATCATATATGACTATGAGTATAGTACTTATATTATAGAAAATTAGATTTAAATAATCTCAACTTTTACATATTGGCCGGCAATAATTTTACATTTGAAAATCTTCTCCAACAGTCCCAACATTCATTCAATTTTTTTCTAATGGACCTACCGTTAACTTTTTTAACACCGTTAAATAAATGTTGACGTGACGTGTAATACTCCTTAGATCCTCCTCCCTAAACCCCTTCAAAATCCCTAAATCATCCTGCTAAAAAATTCATCAAACCCTAAAATCCTTCTGCTCAAAATTGCACAAACCGAGCTTCACCCGCCCTCTCAAAATCACTAAATCGAAGTTCGCCCCCCTCCAAATCGCACAAATCGAAGTTCATCTGTTGATTTTACGTATGTATGTATTGGCCGGATCGATTAAAAAATTAAGGGATTTGACATTGTTTCTTTTTAACTTGGATGGATCAATTTCTCTGGATTAAAGAATTAAGGGAAGATTCCAGAGAAGCAGTTTGTGTCACGTGTGGATGCTGCTTTGGCAAGAAAGAAGATTGACATTCAAGATGCAATTAAAAACCCTCATTGCATTGAGAAAATCCTTAGAATATATATTTTTTATACTTTGCTACCAGATCGATGAATTACTTATGTATGTATTGGTGAATTTCTTTTAATCACGTATGTATGTATTGGTGAAGATCGATGAATTTTTTAGGGAGGATCTGACTTGAATTTTTTAATTGAATATTAAAGAATTAATTAAATATTATTGGAAAATATGACATGGAATATGAGGTGCATTAAAGAATTAACAAATAAAAGGAGTATTACACGTCAGCATGCCAAATCAACATTTTATTTAACGGTGTTAAAAAAGTTAACGGCAGGTCCATTAGAAAAAAATTAAATTAAAGTTGGGACTGGTGGAGAGGATTTTCAAATGTAAGATTATTCCCGGCCAATAGGTAAAAGTTGAGATTATTTAAATCCAATTTTGCTTCCTTATATGATTGATATAAAAAGTTTATTATTTTCATGCTTGATTTTTCTTTCATTAATCGTTTTGCCATGCTAATTCCTCTTCGATAACATAGGGATATGATTCTTAATAAAATGCACTTGCCACCATAAGGTGTTTCAAAGTTTGAGATTTTCATTTACAATGCTTGGTTTGCGGATGATATCGAGCTTTGTATAAGAGATGAGTTATCAGAGCCACCTGTAATATTATATAATTGCATTTAAAAGAAGAATTATGAATTGTATTTGTTAGCGATAAAGAAGATTAAATATGATTTGTATTTGTTAAAAAGTTAATTATTGCAATTCATTTCTTATTCATGAGTCTTTGAACTTTTTTAACGTTATTATCAACTTATATTTGTATTTACTTGGGCATTTATCAATAATTCTTAGCCCAACTGATTGAGGTAAAGTACCTAAACACATTAAAAATAAAAGGTCTTGAGTTCAAGTCCATCTATGACAAAAAATAAATAAATAAAAGTTTCAGGTTGGACCAGAAGGTTTTCTGACTTGTGGTTTGTTTCCTCCTGATGGAGAATGAAAATGATCGGGTTGTACATCAATGATCCAAATTTACCATTCGAAAAGAAAACAAAACTTGTGCATTTTACCATGATTACAATACGGCTATTCTAACCCGTACCCGTTCTATCTAATAGGAACTTGAGAAATCAGCAAAACCGAGTTCTATAAGGCCGCAAAAATGGTGGCATAGAAAATGAAAAGATAATAATACTTGGAGATTTGAAACTACTTTGTACAAATATATTTTAAAAAAGGGCGGGAAAACATCAAGCAACCAACCAACTTATTTAGGATCCTATAATACAGCAGCTGATGCTTTAATCTAGCTGGCAGAGTGACTCTTCCTTAAAGCATAGGCTCGGTAAGCTGCGAATGCAATTACAGCTGCAGCGGCACCAACTGCAAATTTGCAAGTAGATTATATTATTAAACAAGCTATTTAGACCCGGGTACTTATGAATGGACCAATGCAGGTTTCTCACAGATTGGACGGTCAAAGTTTTTAAAAAAAAAGTAACTTAACAAACTTCAGTTGTAATATATACAACTTCCTGGATCATCTTATTCAGAAAATTAAATTATTATTGTAATAAAAAAGTATATATAATTCCCATTAAATAGCAGCATACTTTGAAACAGTAATTTAAGGTAGAAAAAATAAGCTGCCGTTGCGGTTTCTGATCATTTCAAAGTATGTTGCTATTTAACACATTTATTCTTTGAAGAGTTATGGATGAAATTTTTTGACTCGAACGAAGGGTCTTTAAGTGGAAGTGGTTTTCAAATTTTTACCAGAGGCAAGCACGAGAGAGCGATTAACAACGCGGCGATATTGCTTCATGTTTCTTCCATATTCCGTTTCAGGGACACTCAAATGACAACGTTCAGCTGCATTTACGATTCTCCAAAAGATATTATTCATCTCTCGTTTCTTTACGCTGATACGAATGGGTGCATCTATTTTCAATTCCTGACAGATCTAAAGTAAAATGGTGGTTAGAAGTGAGTGTAAAGTTCATAGTAAAAAAAATTAAACAAGTATGTAAATAATGGTTTAAACGACCCAAGCTCGTATGACCTTAAGCTGGGCTCGTTTCGAACTCTCTATATCTAAAGCTCGGGCTCAGCTCGTTTATTACTTATCATATACACATAGATAAATATTTTTGTATATTTTTTATTGTAATTTTGCCCATGTAACAAAATATATGTTATTTAGTTATTTTATCATAAATCAGTAATATTATTTATTATTTAATTCTATACTTATTATATTTATAATTCTATATAAATAGTAGGTTCCTTAGTCAAGCACCATATGTGAAGCTCTGGCTCGAGCTGTTTATTAAATGAGATCTAATTTAAGCTCAATCTCGGGCTTGAACTCATTTAAGCTCGGCTCGATACGAGCTTCTAGCGACTATCTCGGGTCACTCACAAGCGACTCCACTTGTTTTACACCCATATAAGTAAACAAAAAAATAATTACCGCTTCCGAATCCCTGATTGCCATTGGGTAAGAATCCAAGTCATCCTTAGCAGCAACAAAGAGACATGGCACGCCATAACCAGTGTCTTCACCTCGCCTAGCTACATCCATAAGAAATTCTGATGCCCTTTTTAAGGAATATTCATCCGAACTGTAACAAGCAAAAAAAACGAACTAGATATCAATATCAACATGTTACCAAAAACTAGAGCTTATAACTTATAAGGATGGATGGATTTGGGTTGTGTTTTATCTAAAACGGTTTAATCATTCTAAGTCTAATTTTAATGCATACAACCTCCTAAATCGTTTTATTTAAAGATTAAAGTTATTGTTGTCATAAACTCATAATTTGGTTTTGTAATCATATCAACACATTATAAGATAAAGGAACAATTTGCAGGTCAAACCAAACCAGCCTAGGTAGTTTCAACCCAAACCTGTTTTGATCTGTTACTAGCACACCTGACCCGCTTATCTTACCACCTCTATCGAACACGAATTATAACAGAAGGGAGGGTAAGAAGAAGCGATATTTGGATCAGTGATACAACTGAATGATTTCCAAAGTGATTTCTCTTCTAATTCATGTAAAATATTTATAATACAAATAGTAAGAGTTGGCACCCTCTAGTATATGAATATTACAATATAAACACAACCTAGTCTAATAATAACAATGAAAGAAAGATAAGAGTTATGATTAGGTTCCCTTTTAAAGGAAAAGAAAACTCAGATCTTGTAGGATCAAAAGGACACTCAACAGATTCAAAACACCTAGCAGTCAACTGTATTAGTTCAACATAATAATCAAGGGGCTTGAATCAAAGTACAGCTTGAATTTAAGTTAGTTTTACTACCTCAATGTAGACGTGGCAATTTCAACCCAATTATATGGAAACTGGTCAATTCAGCCACATTTCATTAGTAACGGGTCAAGATGGGTATAATATTAGAGGTTAACTACAAAAGAAACCAGTCAATTTGGGTTGCATTTTAAATGATAATAAGTCACTTTATTTAAGAACGATGATCTTGTTGTTTTAGTAAAAATGTTATTGTTATAAAAGAGTTTGTAGTTCAAAATGGGAAAAAGCCTTCGGGAAGGGTCAGCAATCCAAATCTGACCCGTACTCCTGGTTTGACCAGCACATAAAGGTTACATGTTTTAACTTGTACACAATTTGGCCATTACCCAACCAGCCCATTTTGTTAGCTCTACATAATAGATTAGTCATGGCCTTGCTCAAGACAAACATAAGTAGGTGTTGAATTACATTCTAGCAAGGACTTTTGATGTTTGAAACCACATATACTAGTACAAATACTTGTAATTTCATCAATCCACCAGATTGCAGTGACCAAGTTCATAACCAGAGGCTTTTGCATAAGGTACTCATTTGTTATGTAGTCGGCACTTTGGGTTTCAGTCATCAATGCCATCCACTCCTCTAACAGAATTCACGACACCCTCCCTCTCCGTAAATCCATCTCCGGTTACTGGAAACCGATCACTAAGGTATTCTCTGACCTCGCGACCGAAGAAATCCACTTCTGGGACGACGCCAAAGTATCACCAGGGTTACATTCCTCTGTCTTGTTCTGGCATGACACTTGGTTAACCCACACCAACCTGAAATCATCATTCCCGGATCTATATCGTCTAGAAAAATCCAAATCATGCATCGTAAACGAAAGGGTGGTTACTACCTCCACTTCTACCTTGGCAGCCACATCATGGAACTGGAAAACTCACCCCTCCACCGCCTCTGAATTAAACTCTTTGTCCCAGTTATCCTCCCTCCTCCAATCCTTCACACCCTCTCAAGATAGAGACCGTTGGGCCTGGCTCGGGTGTAACAGCCTCCTCTTCTCCACAAGCAATATTCGTCAAAGGCTGGAACACTCTTGGGGAGATTTCCCTTTCAAACATCATTGGTCAAATTGGGTTCCCAAAAAAGTTGACATCTTCGTCTGGAAAGCGGCGCTAAACAGAATTCCCGCCAAATCGGAGCTTCAAAAGCGCGGCATCACCTTACAATCTTCTTCCTGCTCCTGGTGTTCTGCCATTACAGAATCCACAAACCATCTCCTTTTTTATTGTCCCTTCGCCTCCAAAACTTGGGAACAGGTGGCCTCCTGGACTTCTCATCACATTACCCATCCTGTTTCCATAATTCAAGCCTACAACCAAGCCTCAATTCTCGGCCCTTCCTCTCATCTTAGCAAAACCCTAAAAGCAATCATTGCGGCTACGGTTTGGGAACTCTGGAAAGCAAGGAATGGGAAAGAATTTGAGGGTCGAAACACTCACCCGGGCAGATTGTTTGAAGAAATCAAATCCAACAGCTACCTCTGGATATCTAAACGAGCTAAACTTAATGATCTAGATTGGTCGCTTTGGAAACGTGATCCGTTGTTTTGGTTGTAATGTAAACTTTACTATTCCACATGTAATTTTTTTTCCTCTAGCTTCTTGCTAGAGGTGGTAGTAATATATTTCTCCTTTTGCTGTTCAAAAAAAAAAAGTATAATAAAATCAATATAATAATTGTGATGTTCTAAATATGTTTTCTCTTTCTCTTTCTCTTTCTTTTTTCTTTTTCTAGGCTTTGTCAACATATATAAGAACAAACACCGAGTCTTTCTAACATATAGAATGAAGCTCACCTGTCATAAACGAAAACTGCTACATCACAGGCAGCCAAAGACTCCTTACTAGATAGAAATTGTTTGACATCATCTTCTAGAATTTCATGCAATATAAGAGTCTTCTTAGTTCCCTAAAAATTCACATGGCCCAAATAGACAACCAAAAAAAGATGTTAGTAGTATATATCTGTATTATAAGTCAGCAGAAGCTATTAGTATACTTCATGCTGTTCTGCAGTGATATACAAAAGCGGTATAGGAGATAATTTCAACTCATGTACTTATGAGTTATCAACGGGACGATTTCACCTCTAATGGGTCAAATGGGTGACATTAAAAGTGTCGGCTAAAAATGAAACAAGTCAGATGGGTCAAAAGTCACGCAGAGGAATTTATCTAGTGCATATTCTCTCCTAAATCATTTTTTTTAAAAGATAACTGAAATACAATAAACATTTATTCATATTTAGCACAATAATTATTTACAAAAAAAATGTAAGACAGTTTGCACAATAAGTGCTCTGACCCAACCCAGTTTGTCATAGCTCACACAAAATTATCCCTTTAGATCTATTACCCAACTATCCCCACCAGACCAATATTCCACCTCTAAAATTAACCCAGGCAGGTGTTGTAGTTTCAGATAAGCAAAAGATGGAACTTTTTAATACACTATTACCAAGTACACTTCTAAAATCACTATTTATAAGAATAAACACTCACCCGAAGCTGATCAACAGCATTGACTGTATAAGATTGATAGCTAGTGAAACCATGAGTGTTTTGGAAAGTCCTGCAAGTAAACATGCATCATAAGGTATAACAGAAAATATATAAAAATTAAAAAATTAAAAAATTAAAAAATAAATAAATAAATAAAACTTTATAAAGAAATTTGTAATTATAATAAACTTAATTTAGAACGTTAGCAAAACTCTTGAAATAGAAACAGCTTTAGAGAAGCACCTTCCAACAAACGAACTTATTAGGGAAGACTTGCCAGCATTTTTTGGTCCAAACACAAAGCATTGGAAAACATGTCTGTCTGATTGTTGTTTTTTAACATCCAAGGTTCTTTTCCTAGTAACACGGAGTGCTGTTGCAGGATCATGAGTATATCCCAGGTAAATCAGATAGGCCAAACTTTTTGCTGGATCGAGTAACGTCATTAAGGCCCACTGAAACCATAAATCTTATGTTAGTAACCTCAAGCATACACGTAGTCAAATATAGAAATTTTATATAATACAACACTTGAAATCCAATATAATCACCATTAATTGAGCACTTCAACCATGAATATTTGACAAGGGATAGAAAGGAGCAGGTTGGGTAACGAAACGAGTAAGTTTATGGTGCAGGTTGGGTGGGTTGTGTTATCCAGAAACACTTTTATCAAATATTCAAAGTTTTTGACAATATTAGTCTAGCAAATATGATTACGAAGATTATAATGTTTGTGATTTTGAATAAAAATACACTATGAGTAACTATAGCCGCAATTGAGCCATTTCCTTCCACACTTTGTTCTTAGTTACCCATTTGACCTGTTACAAGTATAATCATAACCTCAACCGCCTTTCATTATTAAACCTATACTGATCCAATTTTAATTTGTGTACGTCTAACATTAGATGTGGCTTTAATTAAGCATGTGGATTGCCGGTGCAAAACCAACATCTACAGGTTAAATAACATATATGTAGACATATCCTGGAAGTAGTTTTCTTGCACCAATATACTGATAACAGCAAGATTATAAAATAAAGCAAGTTGAAATATACATACGCATCCATACTCTTGGAGACTGAACTGAGGGCGACATGTAACTTTCTTAACATAATAAACCAAAAAGCAGTGCATTTCAGAATTCAGATCATTGATTTATGACAAAGTATAGCGATTGATCTTTTTTCTCATACGAATATAGTAATTAGTCTGTGTTATGGATGATTGGATGAATATAGCAAATTGTTGACTATTCTCATTCAATGAAGTTTCTTTATAAAAATGTATAGAAATTAGAAAAGAGCAGGGGATCATGTAATGGGTTGTACTTAGTAGACCATTTAAGTTTATATATGTGCATATTTTCAAACACATCAATCTTGATATAATAAATAATTATATTAATACTTAGTAAACCATTTAGGTATATTCAAGTATTGCATCCCCCTTGTGGTATGATTAAAACTAATATCACACGCACCTGAGAGAGAAACGCAGAAAGTCTTATATCCCCAAATTCGTTTCTCTCCATACTATTCTTGTAAGGAGCGTCATCCCAAGGACTGAAAGGAGAAGATAGATTACGCAAGCATTAGAAATTATTATATACCAGATCTGAATAAATATTGAGCTCATAATTAGTCAAATGAGTGAGTCCCAACAAAAAGTATTTGATAAATACTCAGTCAAATCCAACACTGTAATAGGAAGTGTTTGTGCTGATTAATTTTAATAATTAATCTTGCCTTTTGAAGATTCTACATATGGCATAGACAACTTTATGTAATAATTTCCAAATAAGGACAGAAGATGGAAATGTCACTGATTCACTTACTAGTTTGGCTTACCTTGTTAGTATGTATATTCCTGTGCTATTTTGTCCAATTGAATGATAAGCTTAACGAGAAAGAAGTTTCACTATAAGCATGTATTTTGGAGATCTTTATTTTGTTGACACATGAAGCAAGCAGAAACCTATTTTAGTTCATTGTTTGATTGTAATTGAGATAGACCTATTAAAGATGAATGCCACTAATTTCATATAGTTGATACCGGTTACTAAAGAAAGACTTTCTTAGAAACTGATAAATGACAAAATGAATATCCATCAGAATGCTTAGAAAGAAGACAAAAGAAAATAATGTAGGCCCTACTTATAAAACTAAACAGCGATCTGAAAAAGCCAAAGAGCTCATAACTGAGACATGCATACAGGATTACTATTTATTATAAGGTGATTTCTTTATCATGAGGCTTCGGGTAAAATAATTAATTGCTGACAAATATCAACACCATGTGGTCAGGTAGATTTAAGCTGTATAAGCATTTATATGCACTTGAAGAACTCATCAAGCATGTTTTACACATGAATCAATAGATCAGAACATATAAAACATAACACATGAGTTCCCATTAGAATGGACAATAAGATAGAAACTCACCCTTGCTAATACAATTAAAAGAAAAAACGAGGTAAATTTAAAAAAAAAAACACACATGTAACAAACACCATGAAGGATTTAATCACTACAAATCTGGAGTTAAAAACCAACAAACCTTTCTGGTGCAGTTGAAAACAGCTCATCAAGTTCAGAATCTTGTAGAGCTCCATCCTACCAGGCGAAAACATAGAAATTTGAGATACATGCAAGTATATCAGCTAAAAGTTTCAGTATGTGACCTCCAATTCCAAGGATAATTTCAAATGCCAAAAAAGCAGGAGTTCACTACAATGGCATGAGTCATAGAAAAATGTATGTATGCCAGCCACAGCACAATATTAGACCATCTGCAATGCAATGTTCATATAATCGGTTTATAAATTTCACTTTAAACCCATGCAATGCATTTGTTCGAATTATTCTCATAACATTTTAGTTGGGTCCCATTTTTATATATATCCATACTCTACAACCTATTTTATATAGTTTGTGTTTATCCTTGTGGACGTCCTTGTAGAAGGACAAACCCCTGAAACCTGTTAGTCAATAAGGAATCCATCCTTGTATGTGCTTGAAGGATGCCTATTAGCCGAGATATATGGCCAAAAGATTAGGATAAAAGATATATTGATAATACTTGTAATTATTTGAATATTGTGTAATCCTATAGGCTCCAATGTAATTATTTATACACATATATCGAATATAATGAATGAAAAGGGAAAGCATTAACAAATACCAAATAACAATACCACCTCCATCCTTAGCTCTTGTGTTGCATGTCTTCTTATAAAAAGAGAGTTTTGCTTTGCTTATGCTCAATTCAATTTGGAAAAGAAAAGAACCTTTCTTTAAACAAAAGTAAAAGACAGAAACTTATTAACTAGGTCAAATAATAAAATAGAGATAGTTTGGGTATGAGCTATAGTATTCCTGAATAACTTCCCCGTAATCTAAGAATAGGACATGGTTCTGGCAAGATAACATAGAATGAATACCATCTAAGGAGTAAGGACTAAGGACAGACAATGCAGTATGTATTGAGAAAATTTGTACATTGTACAAGAATATACGAGTCTCAAATAATCTAAAGTTATTTCATTTATATAATTCTTACAACTATTGCATTGCAGGAGTTTATAGATTCATGGGACAGAAATTCTTAAAGATCATTAGTGGAAAAAGAACGGTTTACTATTTAAAATTGGATCGGTGAAACAAGCTTAACCTGGGGACAAATAAATGAGGGAAGTGAAAGGTGAAAAAGGAAAGAACCACTTTATTTCAAGTTTCCAGCTAGGGAATGAGTACTTTCGTGCAAGTCTACTCTTACCTACTTGAAGAGTATAATCACTATTTTTAAGTTTCAACATACAGAAATAAAGTCACTGAACATCATGTAAGGCAGTTATTAAGTAAAGATCCACAGTGTAGTTAATAACCAGTGAATAAGCACTAAAAATATAATGTGAGAGAGATGCGTACATTGTTAGAATCGAACAAACCGAAAATCCCAATAAGGAAGTCCAGAGCTTGACTAGTCAACTCAACACTCTACATGGACATAAACCAATGAAAGATTATTGCCAATATTAGATATTACATATGAATTAGAATATCCGCAAAAATGGACATGTATATAAGATGTTCAATGACAAGGCATCACAGTTCATGAAAGGTCAACCCTGACTTAAATGTCGCGGGTGCGCGTGCAATATACATGTATTTAAAGTAATTAAAGAGAGAAGGTTATGCGTGCAGATGTACTGCATAAAAGAACTACAAACAGCCAACATAAATCTATACAGGTCATTTCAGTTAGAAATCACTCTTAAACAAGAATATCTAAAACATACTTCCTGTTGTAAAAACCTTTATTTTATCTCGAATGTCACCAGAACTAGATAATAAGTATACATACAAATCTAAATACACATTTTCATGGGTACAAACTACAATTTTATGATGGAAACGTCATTTGTTCACATTTCCTTATGAAATTCTACAGTTGTAAGAGTCGCATTAACAAGAAATGGGATTTCGCACTGACGTGGTACTCCTTACAACACAAAATTGGCCATTAACCTCCTTGAACAAGTTTTCTTGATTCATCAACCAAAAGAGTCCATAGACCATGTGAATGGCATATGAAGAAAAAAAGTAAAGCCAAAAAATAGCTAATTTCTGAACATGAATGAACGTTTTGCTTGAGTTGATAGGATCATAACCTGGTCAGGAGCCTTTTTAGATGGAACTGGAAGATTCTCCTTACGGAGTTCAATGTCATCATCGTAACCAAATTTACGCAAGACGGTCCAAGTTGTCTCAAGGCGACCTTTTTCAATAAATAGGGCATGAAGAAAAAGGAATCCTGTTAGGGTAAGCCCAAGGTCATTGACCCCTTCCGGAACCTTCTCCTGCACAACTCTCTTAACACCCACTATTTCAGCAGGTTGTAGAGGAGCATTGAAACACTTAACCTGTCATGAGAAACAGAAAAGTAGCTATTTATGTCTACAGAAAAAACACTATTACTCTTAATTGACAGACCCCCATCACTGTAAAAGGACAATCTAGACCTCATCATAAAAAGAAAGTACAAAACTTAATTATTATTATTATGCAAGATAGTAGAAGAAAATTACTTGAAATTGGTTCAACTCGTTGTCATTTAGGGCGCTGTCCATATCATGATCACAAAGTATAAATATCCTTTTTAGTGCTCTTATACATCGGGGTTTCAGAGTTTGAGATTCTTGATCAAACAATGGGGCCGTTGGATGAAGCACCGCTTTTTGCGCATAGTAAAACACCTCAGGTACCTACAAAACAAGATAAAAATAAGCTTGTATTTATGCTAAGGGCCTAACGTGCAGCAAACAAAACTCAATCTGGTGGAACTGTCTTTATGATCTAGACATTTTCACAAGAAGGTTGTGACATTTTTATTAATGTAATTATAGGGTTATCACTCAACTATAAAAACATCACAAACACATTGCCTAGTGTCATAATGTTACATGACCACACTACATGCTTTTACTCGGAATATTTTCAAAAAGAAAAAGAAGGGGATATATCAAATATCATATATCATATATAAGACGGGGGAAGTAATTAATAGCCAGCATAGCGCAATAAGTAGAACATTTACGTAGTAACTAGTAAATGGTGGCCATAACATTTATTTCATCACCTTGAATATTCTAATTATCTCTTTATAGTAAGAACATAACTACCATTGAACTTGAATAAAACTTGAGAACCTTTTATCATTGATTGAAGTTAAACAAAATAACATACCTGGACAAGGTTAGCTGCCGAACACTCTATACAAGTTTCAATCTCCCTAAACTGTTGCATTATTGGAGCCATCACCTGCTCTAGACTCACTGGATAGTGTTCATCACGCAAATCTAGCTTGCAACCAACCACAATCACCGGTGCCTTCACCTTTAGACATATAATACAATAATACAATAAACATTCATAAAGTCTCACAATCTCCTTGCAAACAATTAAACACATATAGCATTTTTATCATATTGAATATGAAGTATAAGAAAACTGAAAACCACCTTCAGGCGACGAACTTCGGGAATCCAGAAAGTCTGAAGGCGATTAAGCGTTTCCGGTTTATCACAAGCATAAGTTATCACTACTGCATCAGCTCGCTTCAGTTCTTCCTCTAGCTTAGCTTTACCTTCCAGACTACATTAACAATTCCACATATAAAAGTATAAAACTAATAAACAACTCCATAATTGACCCAATCAAACAAATCGATGATGAATAATACGTTAATACACGATCTAGAATTCTACTACCTAGATGCCGTGTCGATGATCGTGACGGGAACGGCATCTGGATAGTAATCCGCCGGAAGACGAGTAGGAGGAAGAACAGGAGAAACGCTTTCCGGAAAATTCTCCGATGCAGCTGCCGCAATTAGGCTTGATTTGCCGGTGCCACGATCACCGACCACCACAACGCGAACCGTAGTCCGGCGACCTGGAATTGGCGCCCCCGCTACTGAACCGCCTGACATTCAACAACTACAAAGGCGAAAATCACATATAAGCTGAAAATTAACCACGAAACAACTTCGTCGGATGAGATCTAGACAATTAGCACACACCTGCTAGGAAAAAACACGAATCAATCGATGGATTTTGGAGAACTAATCTGCTTGTTGATCGATTGGGAGGTGCCAATGATTTATTGTTTACAGAGCGGAAGAAATTGATAGAGACACTTGTGAGGGTGTATGAAATGCGTGACAATTCTCCTCAAAATCGCGAAGTTGTCTCTGACTTGTGCTAAACAAATTATTAAATCTTTTAGTCTAAACATAAAACCATATTTATTCGGGTAGAATGGTACATGCAAGGTATATTTGAGTTAACGAATAAACAGATACGATTTAGTTTGTTTTCCTTTTTTATATTAAAACTTACCAAAGTGTAAGATAGATGGTGTTTCAGAATTGTAGGGTTTATACTTTATAGGATTACTTTTATCTATCAAGCTGATTTTTTAGAATGAGATTTTCTAGTTGAATTGTAACAATGGTGTTAAATGTTAATTTGGGGCCTTCGAGGTGATCAACCATAACCAACTTGATTCTGACCAATGAGGATGTCGATTATTATCGACCTGAATTTTTACAACGTATGAGATTTGTCCGACATAGGTTCTCTTACCCACCATACTAGTATTTTGGGATGAGTTATAAAAAAAATAGTTTCTCTCTAATTTCTTTATGGAAATTTGATCTAATCGGAACTATATCAAGGGGGTATCAAAGCAATCGTGATCCATGGATGCTCACGCCAAATCCGACATCCTAGCTACCCTAAGCTTGACTCGGTGGACTCAATCAATGGCGGAGTCAGTGGAATATCAGTGTCTTGGATAGTAATTGGCAGGTTGGTGTGGTTAAACTCTTATTGATCGTCACTGTTATCTGAAGATGCAGAAGTCAGGTGCCTTACCAGCATCGACTTGGGTAGTGTCGTATGATTGTTTACATTCTTATTTTCAGAGTTCAGTCACTCCCCAAAGAAGAATTGCTTGAGGTTAAGTCTCCACTTGCGAAATCTAATGGTCCGGAGCAATTTCATCATTGTTGGTGGAGGTTCCAATATAGTGGAACATAACAAGAAGAATGTCCGGAAGTACATCTTGAATGTCTCCCCGCTGATGAACCAACTTAAACAGTTGCTTCTTCAATTACAATTTAAAAGGCTTGAAAACCTTATTCACATCATAATAATGCACTGGATCGTGATTAGAATTAGAACCATTTGAATTTCCTTCTTGCCATTCGACATAGAATGATTCGACCACCATCTTTGTCCACTTGTTTTTGTAGAGACATAATAACCAAGGAAGAAACACTTATACTTTGCCTTCACTTCAAAATTGTTCAAATGGTTTGAGGTGTTGAGCACAATACACAAGCAGCCGAACAATTTAAAGAAATTGATCAACGGCGTCCTCTTGAAGAACAGCTCATATCCAGTTTTCCTACGACCTTTTACTACCAAAACCTGATTGAGAAAGTAGCAAGTAGTGTGACAGCTTTGCCTCAACAATTATCATGCAGGAAACTTCAACGAGTGTCATGTTATTCATCTCAGCAACAAAATTCTGCTATAGTGTTCTTGCAACGCTAAATTGATGGATGATACTCCTATCATCAACAAAAAAAATTAGCACAAAATTCTTATATTCAGTCCCATTATCACTCCTTGTCAGTCTTGTTTTTTTTTTTCAATTACTAATTTTCTCGAGTCTTTTGTAAAGATATGTTAAATATATGGGGTTTCACTTTTGGATTTCAAACACTTGACACAAGAACATTGTGAGTAGTCATTATAACCACAAGACAATAAGTTTTACAACCCAGACTTTAAACCCTGACAAGACCAAATAAATCATATGCAAGAGTTGTAGAGGATGGACAATTAAGTCTTCAGGTTGTGGCTTGTGGGAATTCTTGTGTTGCTTACCTTTAGCACATGAGATACATTGTTTTTTCCTAGGAAATATCTTTGTGGGGCAAGCCTCGAACAATATTGTTTTTTTTACCGTAATATTATATGTCATTAGATTGATGTGTCCTAACGTCTATGACAGGAGGGATGCCCGAAAAATCTTCGGGAATTGACACACCACTGGGACATTCTTTAGCTCCTTTGGCTTCAACCGAGAGTCGTTAGCGCAAGCCAAATATGCTTCACAACCTCCATCCATAATCCTTCGCCCATTTATCATCGAGATGATCTTCACAACCATCATGTCACGATCCCCATGCATAGAATGATCCCATCATTAGGCGCTCGTATTCGAACTTCTTTCCGATTACAGACAATATCAAACCCACCTAAGGTCATAGGGAATAACCTATTAGGTAATTTTTTCCCAACTAAGTGTATGCAATAGTATTTCTATCAAACGAGTAATAATGGCATCATTTCCTAAAAGAGCCTCAACCTCAAATGGTTTACATGTCTTAATTGATGGCCAACCAAGCAATTTATAAACGACATATGAAACAAAACTCCTACTAGCGTCAGAGTCAAATAGTACATAAGGAGACACATTATTAAAAAGAATTTTACCTAAAACCACGTCATGTTAGGTGTTAGCCCAGCCTTGTGAGGAGTAAGAGTAAAGACTTTACATCTAGCCTTGGGAGCCTCAATTGCCTTTTATGGTTCCTGATTCTTAGTCAAACCAGGACAATTTATCCCAATATGCCCCGAGCACCTACACTCAAAGCACCCATTTGCTTGCGGACAACTGTTGAAATAATGTCCTTCCTTCCCACAATGATAACATTAAGTTGAGTCATCTTTGCAATCTCTAGAATGAAACATGTTGCACTTACGACAG
This sequence comes from Deinandra increscens subsp. villosa, assembly GCA_039602395.1. Classification (NCBI taxonomy): domain Eukaryota; kingdom Viridiplantae; phylum Streptophyta; class Magnoliopsida; order Asterales; family Asteraceae; genus Deinandra; species Deinandra increscens. The sequence continues at coordinate 25,327,942 of JBCNJP010000014.1, read as the reverse complement.
TTTGGCCTACTACTTCGAGAACCCCCCTTCGCCTTCTTTCGGTGACCACCCTCATTATTCTTAGAACCGATCTCCACTCCATACCATTTTCGTTTAGTGTCACACATCGCCGTATGGGCTTGTGACCAAGGGGTCGTTTGATAACCACTTACTGGGTCCAGTCAGAGCTGAATGCTGACCTGGTAAGTGGTCAGCCTGCTTGTTAGCTTTTGACTAAGCCTCTAACCGATTCTGAACCTCTTACCCAAAGCCAAAGTTTTGTTGACCCAGTAAGGGCAAAAATAATACCTGACCGAGCGTGGGCAAACAACCCCTAATTGTATATCAAACACCATGAAAGCATTTATACAAGTCTTAAAGTCCAAATTTCACTTAAAATTTACAACTTTTATACACAAGGATTTATATAAGAGTTATACAAAATGATCACAACTTATAAGCGCTTAACTAATTATCATGAATTAACAATTAAAAATTATTAACTTTCATCGTATATCTAAACAACACGATCAAACTTGATGTGTTCCCCCTTCCACAACATCACATCGGAAAACAACTAGACCATCAAGACTTTTCTCAATTTACAAATAGTTTAGCTTTAGTTTAACTTTTCACGTGTCAACTATAGGCACTGGAGCAAGAAAAACATCTAGAGACGAAATATCATGAATTAATAATCACATAATTATTAACCTTTTGAAAAAAAAATTATATTTAACGTTTTGGCACGACATCGAAAACATGAGGCTTATTTTTAAAATACTATTTTCATGCGTGGTTAATTTGTAAATATTTTTGGATTCGTGAATTTCAATATAAAGTACGCTCTCCACCCCCGCCCCTTTGCACTGATACCTGCTGCAACGAATTTAAGTATTCCATGAAAACCGGTAGAAGCTTCTAGGGCTGGTACTACGCTAATCATGGCGGTGACGCTATCGCCGAAGACGACGGCGACGGCCGTATGGGACGGAGTGATGGAAATGACGAAGTCTGCTCAAAGTAAGGGTACAGATCCTCTGATTTGGGCGGATCAGCTCTCGTCTAGTTTAATGTCTGCCGGAATCTCCGTGCCGTCGACGGAGTTTGCTGAATTGCTCGTTTCTCATATTTGCTGGTCTAATAATGTTCCAATTGCTTGGAAGTTTCTCGAGAAAGCGCTCGCTCTTAGACTCGTTCCGCCAATGCTCGTTCTCGCTCTTCTTTCTAACAGGTTTTTGTATTCAATTTTCACTGTTGTTAGTATGATTATATTCTATATATGCTTCATTAAGCTTACATAAGGAAAATAGAGGTGATGCGTTCAGTGGCGGATCCAGGAAAGAATATCAGGGTAGCGGTAGCGGGGACTAACGGGGTTTCGGGGGCAGCGCCCCCGAATTTTTTTTAGGTAGTTAACGGGCTTTTAATCATATTTTTAAGGGGCTTTTGATCATATTATTAAGTAAAAGCCATAAAATTTCTTCCAGGGGTCGCGAAAAATTTGTTTCAGGGGTCGCGAAAAACCGAAAACCTATTAAAAAAAAAAATTTGCACGTCGGGGTAAAAGTTCAGGGGTAGCGGGCGCTACCCCTGGGACCCAAGTAGGTCCGCCCCTGGATGCGTTAATTGATTTTGAACAGTAAACATTTGAACAGTAAACAGTGCACCAGAACAGGGGATACTCTAGAATCAAGTATTGTAACTGGAAGCTAAAAGGAACTTGACGGTCAATTAGAGCTAAACTTTAGTTATGAATAAAGGACAAACGAGTATTCATATGATAAGTACTCTAGAATCAAATACTGTAACTGCAAGCTAAAAGAAAATTGACGCTCAATTAGAGCTAAAATTTAGTTATGAATGTAATTTAAGGACAAATGAGTATTCATATGATAAGTAGTATATTAATAAACTCTGGCATGATGTTGTGTCAATTTAGAGATGTTTCTAATGCTTACTTAGCAGAAAAATAAGTTTATGGTTTTACGGATGTGACATGCAAAAACAAAGTCCTTTTTTCTGTATTTTGATGATGTTTCTATCAAAACAGCCAGTTGTGGTGAGAAAGAGTTTTTTTCGATTGGATGTCAATCTATCATGTTTAACATTGTGCTCTCCTGTGTCAACAATTTTGAGCAGGATTATGTTGTACAGTTTCGTCTTTTTGGTTGATCTTCATTTAGCTGACTCGAAGTTGTAAAATGATTGTAGTGTAATCCCAAGTCGAAGAAGTCAGCCTGGTGCATACAGGCTTTATCTGGAGCTCCTCAGAAGACTTGTTTTTCCTTTGGCTTCTGAAGTTAAGGGTCCCCAGTATCACAAGTAAGCTTCTCACTTTAGTGCTGACCTGCTGCGTTTTGTATATAGAAGAATATATGTTTGATGCACATTTTAGCTTCCATCTTGTGTTTTCTGAGATTATACATGCTACGTGGTATCAGTTTGGTTTAGATGGATTGACTTATCTTAACGATGCAATTGCAGAATTATGAAATCGATAGACGATGCTCTTCACCTCTCCCAGAGATTTGGCATTCTCTCTAGTGAACCTAGAATTATTTTAGTTGAATTTATCTTCATGATGGTGTGGAAGTTGCTTGATGCATCATTAGATGACGAAGGATTGTTGGAACTTGTACCTGAAAAGAATTTTACTTCGCCAATCAAGTCACACGGGATGGAAATTGACGATCATAATATTGGAGCAAAGAAAACTGATTGCAATGACAGATTGTACAAAAACAATACCACAATAGCCATTGAGATTATTGGAGAACTTTACCAAAATAAAGTAACTTTGAGGATCCTTTACTTGGCACGTCGAAATATGTGAGTTCTGAGGGTTTATTCACACACATTAGCATGTTTAATTAGAGATGTGATGCTCTGTCTTGTTTCCATCTGATTTGCTCTCTATTCTGTACATGGTCAACGTTGATCATCTCTGATCTGAAATTTTGCTAATTTCTCATTTTAGGCCTATACATTGGGGATCTTTTATTTACAATTTGAGACTGCTGTCAGCGAAGTCAATATCTTTGAGAAACTCCAAAGATATTACTCGTGAGGCTCTTTTGCAGTTAACATCTGATGATCATGCACTAGTGTCACGTGGATGCAAAACATTATCTTTGCAACAGTTCCATGCAATAATGGCTTCTGGATCGCTAGTATCATCTGCAGGTCCAAGTCATAATGCGAGCCATTCAGCAATTTGGTTACCAATTGATTTGTTCCTTGAAGACATAATGGAGGGAACAGTTATCGCTACCACAAGTGCTGCTGAAACCCTTACTGGTACATTCAGTTGTTATTGTGAATTTGTGATAGTGCTAAGTTTTAAGTTTAACATAAAGAAATGTCATTTGTAAGTTTTTCTAAACAAACCAGTTCTTATCATAGGTTTACTAAAAGCCCATCAGGCAATTACTCAGGCTTCTTGGCACGATGCGTTTCTTGGTTTATGGATTGCAGCTTTACGTCTTGTTCAAAGGGTAAAAACATGTATACAATTCTCCAGATTTATGTTAACATAGGTGGTGTACCTTTTATTTGATTAAAAACAAACCAGTCTACATTTTCACCTAAAATATGTTATTCCACACTTTGATTTTCGTAGGAAGAGGGTGCTGTTGATGGGCCAATACCTCGTATTGACACATGTTTATGCGTACTATTATGTATACCAACCCTTGCAATTGTCAACATTGTGGATGAAGAAGAGAGTGCTCTTATTGAGGAAAATGAGCATGGGAAAATGCATATGCAGAGTGAAACACAGGTGTTCGGAAACTGTCGTAAGAGCCTAGTTTCCAGCCTACAACAGTTGGGTGATTTTGAAGCCTTATTGACCCCACCATCATCTGTAACTTCTTTAGCAAATCAAGCAGCTGCTAAAGCTATGTTCTTTTTCTCGGGTCTAGGAGTTGGAAGTGGTTACCTTGATGGTGTAAGCTTAAATGACATGCCAGTCACTTGTTGTGAGTAATTTTTTCTCATCTTACTTACAGTTTCCTACATATTTTGATTTTATTCACCTTACACGTTTCTTTCCATTAAAACGATGCTATCTAACAAATGGCATGATAAACTCTTCCCTCAATCTAATTATGAGGAAGGTATAAGTTTGAGAACGAGAAGTCATCAATCAATGATATGAAGCAGTAAACAAGAAATACACTTACTATTCGTTCCATTCAATTGCTCTTTTTACTTCTGTCATGTCCTTTTTTTGCTCGTCAGTCTCTGATATGGTATAATTCTGGGTAGATCTTCCTGCTTTTCTACGTATATCTTTCAGATTTGTTGTTCAAAAATCTTTCATAGGTCTTTCTGCTTTTCTACTTGTGGGTTTTTGGTTGTCTAAACACACATTTGTCAATCAGCTACTTTTTTATTATTTGTTTGCAGCTGGTGATCTGAGACATCTGATAGTAGAAGCCTGTATTGCGCGACAACTATTAGACACATCAGTATATCTGTGGCCTGGGTATGCCAAGGGACATACCAACCAGTTATCTCACCCCATTGCTGGCCAGATGCCTGGCTGGTCATCGCTGATGAAGGGGTCCCCTTTAACTCCTCCCATGGTGCAGGCTTTGGTTTCAACTCCAGCTTCTAGGTATGATGTATTAGTCCTTGTAAAGTGTTAATTTCAGATCTAGGGACTCTTCTGCGGCAAAATAAATATAATGATTGGATAGATTAATTGGTTTTTTGTTTTTTAGCGATTTGATTTGATGCTATTATTGTCTATGTTTATTGTAATCAACCTTGAACTATGACGTTCTCACTCCGGATCTACTATTGTTAACCAAATGATGAGTTGATGACCAATTCTTCCTGTCCCAATTTTAAATTTCACCAGACAGGTTGTTGTTAGCTTTACTTTGGGGCGTTGCACAGGTTGCCATGAAGTAAATAATTGCATAAAACCAGAAACAAACAATTAAAATACAGAAAAAGCAATTCAGCTTGTACCAGGAAGAGGTTAACATAACAAGTTTCTGGTGTTTTTTGAGTACCATTGCATTGCTATCCAGAAAGTGGATTGTTGTTCTTTATCTTTTTAGATGTCAAAGGGTAGATTATTGATTAGTATGTTCATTAGTATACATGTACTATCATTAGTATTTTTGTAAATCATTCAGTGATATTGAAACTGAATTTAAGCTCTTGATTTGATGGAAGCTTAGCTGAAATTGAAAAACTCTATGGAATTGCAACCCATGGTTCAGATGATGAGAAGATATCTGCTGCTACTATTCTGTGTAGGGCGTCATTGACTCGAGGTTGGAATGTACAAGTGAGCGTTGCTTATTAATATGGATTTTTTTTATCCAACCCCTCTTCTTCTTCTTCAAATCTGAACTCTTTATTATGTTATCACGAAACACTTTACACATATCTCATTGATATTTCTGATGGTAACGTTAAAACATTTTTTTCTTTATTATCATATACATATATATATTGTGGGCTGTGTTTGTAGGAGCACACTGGAATTTTCATCATTAAGCTGTTGTCACCTCCAGTTCCCCCAGATTATTCTGGGACCGAGAGTCATTTGTTAGCTTGTGCTCCCCTTCTAAATGTTCTTCTCATGGGGATATCACCTATTGACTGTGTTCAGATTTTTTCCTTGCATGGCTTGGTAAGCAAAACATCAATAAGAAAGCTCTCTCTCTCTCTTGTTACATTTAAGCAGTATCCTTCTAGGCCAGGGCATTTGTTATATGAGATACGGTATCACTTTGATTTCTAACAAGTTGTAAAGCTAGAAGAATGACTACCTTTATGTAAATTGCACCTTGTAGCGCAAGCAATTTAAGAATCCTAGGGAAAAAACACATATCTGAAGTCTACTGAGACTGTAAAGTACACCTTCTCGAATGTTGAGACTAGAGAGGAAAACTTCAAAAAGAACTCTAGATAGGCCTTTAATAAAAATATTTGTGTGTAGAAGCGTTATGGAATGCGAATAACACGAACTTGACCCCAAGCCACCTTCTCACGGATGAAGTGGATGTCTATACATTATGTTACGTTCGTTGAGGTTGAACCAGATTGTTAGATAAGTAAAACGCACTGACATTATCACAATACATGAGTGTGGCTTTAGAAGGTGGATGATGAAGTTCACATAGTAGATTACGGAGCCAACATGTCTCAGAGACGCGTTTGCCACCCCACGATATTCTGCTTCAGCACTCGAGCTAGACAAGGTAGGTTGACGTTTTAAGAACCAAGAGAGTAAGTTATCCCTCAAATAAACACAATATTTGGGGAAGGTGAGGGTGGAGGAGAGGAGGTAGTGACCGGTGTAGTGGCAGATTGTGTGGACCAAACAAAGGGGTGGAGATTAGTGGTAAAGACCATTATGTATTAGATTGATATTCAATAGCCTTGGCAGAACATTGCATAGTTTTTTTTTGTTACTCAGTAGTTCCAATTCCACACTGAAAGTTGAGGTGTTGAACCTGGACCTTGACAACTTGACATATTATATTCTGTAATACGGTTAGGGTGTTGAACAATATATGTTGGATCTAATTTAATAGTTAACCTGAGATGCTGTACCTAACATATGTATGCTCTTGTTTCTAGGTTCCACATCTTGCTGGTGTGTTGATGCCTATATGCGAGGTTTTCGGATCATGTTCACCCACGGTCTCATGGACTCTTCCAGCTGGGGAACATTTATCCCCTCTTGCTGTGTTCTCAAATGCATTTACTCTTTTGTTGAAATTATGGAGGTTTGATCACCCACCTTTTGAGAATGTGGGGGATATAACCCCTGTAGGGTCTCAGCTAACACCGGAGTTCCTCTTGCTGGCACGCAATTCTCAATTGGCATCATGTGGAAATTCACTTGAAGCCCATAAGAAAAGGAAGAGAATTTTTAGGGAGTGTGATTTGTCATCCGCGGGTCCTGTGTTCTTGGATTCTTTTCCAAAACTTAAATTTTGGTACAAACAACATCAAGCCTGTATTGCTTCAACCCTATCTGATCTCAAACCTGGAACTTCTGTCTACCAGATCTTTGATGCACTTTTGAACATGATGTCTAGAAAAATGAATAGAGGTGGTCAAGGTGTGACTTCTTCAACATCTGGAAGTAGCAATTCATCTGGTTCTGTAACCGAGGACTGTACTCATCGTCTTAAAGTTCCTGCTTGGGATATTATGGAAGCTGTTCCATTTGCACTTGATGCTGCAATGACAGCCTGTGCCCATGGAAGACTGTCACCCCGTGAACTCACTACTGGTTAGTTTCCTATTTGAGGTGGCAATTTCAATCCATTTTCTAATGAATGGGTCGATTGGGGTTACTTTTATCTGTATTGTCTATAATACATAACATAAAAAATTAGGTAAAAGAAATGGGTAAAACAGATTAAAAGTTTCCCCCAAGTGTATTTTAATGCGTAAAACCTCCAAAATCATTTTTTTAGAATGTTAGATTGTCAATGAAATAATATAATGTTTGTGATATATGTGGCATGGTAGTTGGTTATTAAAATTTCGGGCTAGATGTCTCAGATCAAACCAGCCTATCCTTGTTATGTGACTTGCTAGAAACCATTTTTCAATTGCATATACTATTTTTCAATTATTTTCTGCTGAGTTACTTTATTTGGCAAGATAGTCCTAATTATGTATGGTTTTCTAGTCACATGTAGGTGTTGTAGGATTGAATTGCTGACAGTACTTTTTTCTAACATTTTTAACAATTTTGTATCTTTTAGTTTAAAATAGACATTAGTGAATGAGTCATGAGCTATAGAGATAACTATATAAAAAGCACATCCATTTTATCAATATAGTTTTTGTGAAAGTTATAAGTATTTACTGTAGAACATGAAGTCCATATCCTGCCTTGCTTTTTAGGGTAGGTTTTTTAACAATAGAATAATGCAAAGTTTGTTTGAATTCAACATGTTTTCAAGTAAAAAAATTTAAGCATTATTTGGATGTCTTTTGGCTTGTAGAATGATTGTGTGCATCTAGAACTTAGGAATGAAATTGTCTAGCAACTATGGTTTGTTCTACATATTCTAGTAATAGTATTTTATTGATTCCAATTTATGGTGGCATTTATCTCAGGGCTCAAAGATCTTGCTGACTTTCTTCCTGCTTCCATGGTAACTATTGTAAGTTACCTTTCAGCTGAAACAACAAGAGGTCTCTGGAAGCCTGCATCTATGAATGGAACCGATTGGCCAAGTCCTGCCGCAAACTTGTCCATGGTGGAGAAAAATATAAATAAAATGCTGGCTGCAACTGGAGTTGATGTTCCAAGTCTTTTTGCAGGTATGCCTTGTCGAAAATTAGTTATCCAGTGTCTACTGTTGTACCTGTACTTTTAGTAAATTGAAACCTTATAATTTGTGCCTATTAACTTGAGAAAGAGTACAATTAGATGTGGCAAAATGAGCGGGTTGTATGGGTTAGGTGACTGGTCAAAACAGGTTGCTTCTAGTGCCGGTCGAAGTGGCTCGTGTCTGGCCACGTCAGGTTAATGCACTAAGTATGTTTGCAAAAACTATTTGTTACAATGATAATTAGTTTTCTAAATATAAATTGATTTCGGATGCTGCAACCGTTCAAAGTACACCTAACTTAATGATAATTAGTTTTCTAAATATAAATGAGTTTAGGATGCTGTAACGGTTCAATATAAACCTGACTTTCTTGACCTGTTTCATAGCTAGTTTTTTTTTTAAATTTTTTTTATTTTATTTAAATGACCCAGTTGACCTGTTAGTGATAAACCATAGCCCAAATTGGCTCATTCATAAGTAAATGGGTAGAGATTGCGACCTCTAACTCCGACACTGCTCGAGTTGATAAGAAAATCAAGG
>JBCNJP010000014.1:25279226-25318596 GCA_039602395.1 Deinandra increscens subsp. villosa | reverse complement strand
TAGATAAGGACAAGGGAGGTTTTGAAATTGAGAGTTTGCAAGCTCTTAATCAAGCTTGATAACTTAAGTGGAAATGGAGATTTCATAATATAAATCCTTAAAGTCATTCATGGGCTAAATAATAATAATTTTGTGCCGTTACATGTGAAGAGATAAAAGGTTTGTGTGGGAGACCACTAAGTTTGGGCTTGATTTCAAGATTGATGAACAATCTTTGGCTATGAAGTTAAAAAGTTTATCAATATGTACCATAGCTAAAAAGAATTAAAAATTGCAGGTTTGGTCTTTCATCTTCGTGATAATTTAATACTCTATAATGAGTCTAACCCTACATGTGTAATGTGTATGTGTGTTTGAAAATTTTGAAGTGAAAAAATAATAAAAATGGTTGGATATTAAGTTATTTATTGGTTGTAGTATTTTACATTAATAAAAATAGTTTTCTATTTAATATTAATTAGTATAAGATAGATAAAAAGAATTAAAAATTTAGGTTTGGTCTTTCATCCTCGTGATAATTTAATACTCTATAATGATTCTTACCCTACATGTGAATGTGTGTTAGAAAGTTTTTAAGAGAAGAAATAAAAAAATGGTTGGATATTAATTAATTTATTAGTTGTAGTATTTTATATTAATAAAAATAGCTTTCTATTTAATATTAATAATTAAGTTTAAGATACTAAATCTTAAAGGGTCTCATTGTCTCAAACAAAAAAGTTTTACTTAATTTATGCTCAAACAATTTTGATACCACAATTAGAAACATGGATTATGATTAGGCAATAATCACTTGATAATAATGATCCTAGGCCCCTTCAATTTTGCACTTTTTTATCTTTAAATATTAAGAAGATGCTTTTTTGTCATAGGACCACCAAGTTAAAAACCAAAACAAGTTAATTATTCCTTGTTTTGATTTTTGAACCGAGTTGTACCCTACAAGTAACAAAGGCTAAACCCATGTGGGGTAAAAGTAATTTGCACATGCAAACAAAGCTATCAAAAGTAGTCCTTGACACTTGAGTTTTGACCCAACATCACCTCTCATCTACCTTCCAACACAAGCATCAATTTGGAAGTTAGCCCAAGAAGGCATCCCCAACATTGATCTATTTGCAAGGGCAAATATGTCAATTCACACCACAATGTCAATGCCTCACTAAAATGTAATCAGGATTGTGATCTTGCTATTAATACATGTAGGTATAATGTCATTTTCTTTCATCAAGATTCATGCAGTACATACAATGAGCCCCCACCCCCACCGCCAAAACTAATAGTAATCACGGCTAAAAGTTGGCAAATTAATGTTTTGAACATTTTTTGTTATAATAGTCATAACTAATAATCACACCGAAAAGCTTAGAGTACAATAGTATAACTATCCAGGAATCAGCTAGAGACGTATAATGGTGTTTTTTACTTAGAGGTTAAGAATTTAAATCTCGTGGTAGACAATTAATGATGTAGCTTTAGGAATATAATTAGATAGATATATAAATGTATAAATAAGGCGATATCTTATTGGTAAAATGATAATTTTTCAACCAAAAGGTAATGAATCCAAACCCTAAAAAATACGTATGTGATGATCTAGCGGTTAATAAAATGACACATATGAGACTTTATCGTGCTAAGTGTAACTAACGGTTTAATGGTGTATTTATCGTTAGAAATCTAGAATAGAAATTGCTGTTAAAAAACAATAAATGTTATCTATGAATTAAAAAGAAACTAAAATCTATCTATCTATCTATTCTATATAATATATATAGAAAAAGATTGAATGCCACATGGTATCACCACAACAATCATTTTTTTTTCCCGCTCAAATAGTTTGCCTTATATTTTTTAATTGGTTTGAATAATTGACTAGGGGTGTTCACGGTCCGGTTGGTCCGGTTTTTAAGTTTTCTATGAACCAAACCGGAATTTACGGATTGAAAAAATCTTAAACCAAACCAAACCAAACTTTACGGTTTAACCGGACCGATGTAACCGGTTTTTCCGGTTCGGTTCTACGGTTTAACACGGTTTAGGCCTTTACCTTTTGGGCCGCAAGCCTGTAGTTTAAACATGAAGTTTTAGTGATTTACTGAGTTAGCTATTCAATACAAACGCTTTATAGTATTACAGATTACTTTTGTTAGTAATAAATAGTCTATTAAAACAATAATTTGAAAGAAATTAAAATCATAAATGACAGTTATATCTTCGAACTCATCACTGAACTCATCACTTCTAGAAACTTAGAACAATTATATATACCTATTAGAAATATTATGTTAGTAATCGTCCAAATAATAATAATGTAGTAGAACAATTATACATGCAGTAGCATTTAATTAAATAATTTAAAATCATACTTCTTATTTCAAAAGTCTAAAAGGTATTCCTATCTCAAATGTAAACAAAGTAACAAACGTATCAAATTAAGACTAAAATAAATTAAACTTTAATTCTCAAATTATAAATGTTAGTATGATGTAATACTCTCAAGACTAGAAAACTGAAAACTCACTGTAAGTATGATTGATGTAATGGACTCAAAGTCTCAAACCCTAGAGACTAGAAAATCGAAAACCTATTGTAAATGTGATACAATATTTAAATAAATTATTTATTATATATATATAAACGGTCCGGTCCGGTTTAAACCGTAATCCGTAACCGCGATCCGTAATCCGGACCATTTCTCCCGGTTTGAAATTTCTAAAACCGTAAACCGAACCGTTTGTTTTCTAACCAAACCAAACTGGAAATTTGACTCGGTTTAACCGGTTTGGTTCGGTTTAGACGGTTTCTGAACACCCCTATAATTGACAAAGTCATTAACTAATTTTTTAACAAAGTCATTGACATTAAATGCATATCTCATATCCTAATTTAAAAGCTGAAATTAATTGAAGTTGATTCATAATAAATGAGGATATGAATATTTTTTTTTCCAAATTTATAACTTTTTATATTGTCGAATGTTAATTTATTTCTTTAATTCAAATTATCGAATTACATAACATGTTAAATTTTTTATTCGTTTTTTTAAACCGCCCGATACGTCACACGGGTATCAAAAACTAGTATATATATATATACAAAAAGATATTTACAAGCATTATCACCACTAATCTCATTGCTCATATAACCTTTATGTATCTGATCCCCAAAAAGGAAAGTATCTTCACATGGAAAGCTGCCTTGCACCGTATTCCAACAAAAACAGAATTAAAGAGAAGAGGTATAGTGGCCCAAAACGAGATGTGTTCCTGGTGTTATTGCTACGAAGAATCTGCCCCTCACATATTGTTGGACTGTATCACGGCCTCAAAAACATGGGAGTTAATCTCCAACTGGTGCAAGATTCAAATACAAGGAAGGGGCTCAATAAAGAATCTGCTAAACTGGGTAAAAACAACAAGTTTTTCTGCAAAAAAGAAGGATTATATCCTTCTCATCATCTCTGCTGTACTATGGAACCTATGGAAGGCAAGAAATGCAAAAGAATTCGAGAACAAAAACTTGCACCCTCGTAGCATACTCGAAACAATCAAATTGGATGCGTTCATGTGGTTGAAGTATAAGGGCAAATTTTCTAACTTAGAATGGGCTAGAATTCTCCAATTATGGTCTTTATGTGTTGTAAGATTATGATGTAATTGTCCCTTGTACTCTCTTTGCCACTAGCTTCTCGCTATGGCTTTTAATAATATTGCTGTTTCAAAAAAAAATAAATTCTGATCATAGTGCTTTTTAACTAGACACTGGACGTACATAGTGGACCCCACCTATTTATCGTTGTTTATTCGTAATTAGGTTTACTATACTTTTTATGTAATAGGTTTACTATACTTTTTAACCTCACATTCTTTTAAAGTTTTTTTATAAACTAGTGTAATTATATATTTTATTTCTCAATATGGGTAATATAAAACTTATTTATCAAAATGTGTGTTTTTTTAAAATACTTCATTTCTCACTACTAATCTAATTGGATATAATGTTTTATTTAAAATAATATTCTTTTATAAAACCGTTTATTGTTTTTCATAGAACAATAAAAAAAGTTTTAAATAAATTAAAAAAAAACATATATTGCCTAAATGTTTTTATAAAGTAATTAGCAAATTGAATAGATGTGATAATACAGACCAGAGTAAACCCGGTTTAGAATGAATGGTGAACCGATGAGATATGAATCTAATCAGGATAAGACCCAAAGAGCAAGGCCCAAACCTATAAGGTCCAATTTAGCATGCCCGAGTAAAGAGTTTCTTATAGGGATTTGACCAAATAGTTCCCATATAAATAGAAAGGTGCGACCTCTTTTGTGGGGATCTCTCCTTTCACCTCAGGTTATATACAATGGGTGTCTAGAGACCTCGAGGAAGGGAGTCATTTGACACCTCTAGGTGTGGTGATCTCTAAGAAGACATTGGAAGTGTACCTCTAGGAAGCGATAGGAGGTGAGCTCTAGCTCTAGGCACCGAAGCCAAATCCATCTTCTAGGATGATTACTTGAATAAAAAATAAAAAAATGTAAAGTGATAGTGAGGGGTATTGGAAGTGAAAGGTGAGGGAAGTTAGAGGTGATGATGTGACAAAAAAGTAAAATGATAGATGATAGATGACAAGAGGCTGGTATTGTAAATAACCTAAGAAATATTGATACATCATTGTAATAACCTCTAGGGTTCATTGATCATCAATACACCAATATATAATTCTCTTGATAGCTATTTGTACTAAGATGTCGTACTTTTAGTTATTTTCATTGTGTCATCTGTGCTCGAATCTCAAAATTATCTACGGTAAAACTTCAAACCCCATTCTATTCATTCATTTTAGAAGTTAGATCTATTTAATAAAAAGTTAATATTATAATCTATAAAAAATGTATTTTATTAGAGTCTATACTCTTAATAATATTCTTGATAATGATCATCTTTGTCTATTACTGAGAAAAGTCTCGAAAATATTTCTTTAGTCAATGAAAAAATTGCTACATTCATACCTAATGAACATCGATCTAAAACATAACCTTACAAAGGTTTATCATGTTGATGAACCAAAACTTTGTCAGCAATAAAACTTCGTATAAGTTCCATGGGAGATGGCAAGATAAACTTCCAATTCCTAAACTTGAAGTGAAAAAAAAAACGTTGCTACTATAAAAACCTAATGAAACATGTATAAATGATTAGAAAATATTTTTAAAAAAATCTTGTTATAAAATATTATAATCTATCTATAAAATATGTTTTTTATTTTATTAAAAAACTATTTTTAACTTTAAATAAAAAATTATGTATTTTATGTGTCTTTTACATAGGCCACGTTTGAATCGACCGGGGCCTCTTCTTATTAATCGACAACTCTTTTCATTGTGGAAATTAATTCCATTTTAGGACCGTCATATAACTTTGAAATTCTAATTATAGAAGGTAATCGGTTATGATATACAATAAAACACGTGTAATAAATTTTGTATGTGTCAATTTTTAAAATCTTTATTTTGTCTTAATATTATAATTTATAATATAACTTTTATTGCTATTTTTATTTTATGATGAGACAATAGTGGGATAGAAAGTTAGATTACGCACAATGCATTGGTTTTTACAAAAATCTAAAAGTTAATGTTGATAAATCTTTTTCATGGTTTTGAAGTCTTTCACCTTTTAGGCCTATTGGATCTGGATCCTAAATCCACTAGAAACTGATTTCAGTGAAATGACTTTTGATCCACTCTGATTAGCCCATTCAAACACATGGTTGGGTATATATATTAATTTAATAATTTAATTGCGGTTTCGAAACCGATTTTGGTGAACCGCTAGTTATATTGTAGGTCGAATCCGGTTCGATCAAATTTCATCGGATCAGATTATCAAATGCAGTATGGTCTTCTTTTTGACGAATAGTTATAAAACCCATATGGGTTATGCTGATCCGGTTTTGACTTTCATCGGTGGATGAAATTAATCGTGTGAGGTTTAATCCATCCATGATGTTTAATTTGTTAACTGGCAAATGTTATATAACCATCAATTAGATATTCGCCTATTGCTTTCCAATATATACGATCATACCTCTTTATGGGTTCATCACCCCTCGACAACATGTAACAGTACTGGTTATAAGTATAACTGATGACATGCACTCATTCATCTATTTTCTATAAACTCTCTATTTCTCTCTCTCTCTCACATACGTACTCGATTATTTAATTTCGATAAATCTCATGTAGAAAGTTGATCATGGAAAGAATTCACATTTTTACTGGACTAAAAATGTTTCATTTGACAGACAGATAAATGATAAAAGTTTTATATAAAACAAAAAATATAGGTAAATCATATTTCTACGGTTAACAATTACAACCATCAATTGTTTAATATTTCTACGGTAATTAAGCAAAGTTGGTGTAGTGATTAAGCTATTTCGTTGTGGTTGAAAAGATCCAAGTTTGAGTCTCACTCACACCACTTTGTGAGATATTGGTGGATAATGAAAGATTGGGCCTCTGTGTTTGATCCTGAGTCACAAGGGAGAATTTACGGGCTTACATGGTTCCCACCCGATGGTGCCCATGGGGGCCGCTCCTTTGTTCCCTCGCTATGAGGTTCAAACTCGAGACAATGAGTTAGGTCAGGGTAACCAATCCCGATACATCGCTGAGTCAGATTAGTCAGATTGCCATTAAAAAACAGTTATAACCAATCGATTGTTTGTGGTTAAGAACAACCGATCAAAAATGAACTACTTTTTATTTTTTTAAAATAAGTGTTTTTTTTTTTTTTGTTATTGCACATTGCTGAGTCAGATTCAGATTGCCATTAAAAAAACAGTTATAAGTTATAACCAATCGATTGTTTATGGCAGCTGATAAAAAAATGAACTTTTTATTTTAAAAAATAACTATTTTTTACGTTATTACACACTGCTGAGCCTGATTAGTCAGATTAATTGCCATTAAAAAAACAACAGTTATAACCAATCGATTGTTTGTGGTTAAGAACAACCGATCAAAAATGAACTACTTTTTATTGTAAAAAATAACTGTTTTTTTTTTTTTTGTTATTACATAATTCTAAAGTCAAAGAGATATTATTTGGTGAATGGCTTTCTTCACTTGCGTTATGCTAACTTTCTTTCTGTAAGTACCCTGCCTCACCTTCACCTGGATATATTAACGGATTAAATTAATCGAATTTTCGTATGTGTTAACAAAATATAGCTTATTTATAACTATCTTAGCATTATTTAATGAGATGATCTATACTATATATATTTTTTTTTTGAAATTAGAAAGGTGACGATTAACAACGAAGAGTGAGGTAGGAATTGAAGCTAGTAGTTTTTTTAGCAACGATTCCTACAAGAAGAAAAATAAGCCGATAGTTTGCCCCTGATAGTTTAGATCAATTAACTTTTAAGTCTAAAAATATAAGTCTTTTGACATATCAATCTCTATCTCTGACATTTAATAACTATTTTTTTACTCATGAGCCCCAGTACGCAAAAACTCTCAAAAGAAAACAAAATGTCCATGTCAGATGTTGATATGTTAAAAGACTTTTCAACTAAAAAACAGTTATAACTCAACTACCGAAATAGTAATCTATTCAAATTAAAATATGTGTATTATGATAGACGGTGTTTTAAAAACCGGTTCGAATCGGCCGGTTCGACCGGTGACCGGTCCTCTAGCCGGTTTTTTGCGTACTGGTTCGACCGGTGACCGGTCCTCTAGCCGGTTCGAACCGGCCGGTTTTCCGGTTTCTTTCGGTTCAACCGGTTTTCTGATTTTTTTTTTACTTTTTTTTATTTTTTATTATTTTTTAAATTTTAAAACTTATATTTTTTCTTATGAAATACATATTTGATATTATTTTTGAGTGGATTATATTTGTATTTTAACTACTTTTGTTGGGGTGTACAAGTTTATTAGCATTTTTATAAAAAATATATATAAATCCCCTAACCGGTTCAACCAGCCGGCCTAACCGGTCCGACCGGTCGAACCAGTCCCGAAAGGTTTTCCGGTTCAACTAAAAAACCGGTTTTTTAAACATTGATGATAGAGATACAAACAGTTTTCTAAGTTTTCTAAAATAGGTCTATAAAATGCTTATATTGATTTTTTATAAAAACGAATTGTTTCGAGCTATATGTAAAAAAAAACGAGTTGATTTATTCTTATAAATAAAACAAATGTTAAAAAATGTTTAACGTCATGTAACATTTAGGTCTTAATGTCACGCTAGTTAGAGACACGAACCGAGATGTAACATTTAGACCTTAATGTCACGTTAAGAGTAGAGTGTCTGACCAAAAATCATTCATGTCTATATGAAACCCCTTAAAATAAGTAAAATGCAAATTAAACAAAGAACTAAAAACTGATTAATTACCTTAGCTCTCATCTCGGCCGTAAACATCCCCCCATCCACAAACGATTGAACGGTCCTGATCTCCACTCCAATCTCCCGCAACTTATTCACCACATCCACCAACAACCCCTCCCGAAACCCACACCGCATCTCCACCAACGCATCATTCTCAATTATCGACACCTCCACCTCCTCCGCCGTCCCGCCGCCACCCTCCGCCGCCCTCATCCCGAACCGCCCGCCACCCGCCTCCAAATCCCGAACCTTCTTCCGCAGCTCCTTCACGTACTCGATCGTGTCACCCAAAATCGACGCCTTGTCCATTTTAGTCACCAACGGGACCAAAGTTCGGAGGATGACGAACCGCTCGTTGAGCTTTTCTCGACGGCGGCGTTCCGCGAGGACGTGGCTGGCGGAGAGCTGTTCGTTTCGGAGGCGGGATGCGGGGGTGGTGAGGGTGGTGGAGTAGTGGAGGAAGGGGAGGGTGAAGAGGGTGTATTTGAGGAGGCGTTGGGAGGTGGCGGGGAGGGGAAGGCGGTCGGGTTGATGGGTCCAGGAGGTGAAGGACGAGTCGATGGGTGAGTTTCGGTGGGGCGGGTCGGGGTCGGACCGGGGAGGCGGGTGGTGGTGGTGGAGGAGGGTTGAGACCGTCCGGGAGAAGTGATTTACCTCCGGTGCTAATAGTTCTTCTGCATGCATGGAAAGGCTTCTGTTAGAATATTCCAAGATATCATATATTACTTGTGAAAATTGTTTTTTAGTTTATTAAAAAAATAAATAATAAAAGAGGTGTTTCATCCTTAGAACACATAGATTTTATTTTTTTTAAATGCGTTTAAAATTAAAAGTTAGAAATTTCCATTTTTCATATTATAGAACTACAAAAATGAAAATAGAAAACCTGAAAAACAATAAAATGTAGTTTTATAACAATTTAAAAAATACAAAACAGTGTTTTCCATTTTCTTAAAAAACTTCTTGAAAAACTTTTCTGAAAAATTATAATTTAATCATATTTTTTGTTTTCTATGTTTTTTTAGAAAACATTTTTGAAAAACATAAGGTTTTTAATTTGGGAAAATCACCAAAATGACCAGGTTTGACCAAGAATAATCAGGAATGACCCTTTGAAATTATTCTAACTCAAATGACTCACCCAATAAAAACCATCCATTTGTCATCTTTCAACCAATCAAAATCTGAAATGTGTCATCCATCTTACAAGAGTGATAAGTGTGGAGCCCACCACCAACCAATAATTGTTTGACACGTGGACAAAAAAGTCAGAAATCTAGGCTTGTTACCCGAACCACTGCGAGCCTGCCACGTGTCCAGAGTAAGCCGACGGCTTGGCTTGTAATTCAAGGGCTTGGCTTGAATTGGTGGCTTGAGGATTACTTTACCACACCTCCACCCTTACCTCTCCCCCTACTTTATCTCTTAGGCTTGAGGATTACTTTACCACACCTCCACCCTTACCTCTCCCCCTACTTTATCTCTTAGAGGATTACTTTACCACATTCGTCACTATTTTTAGAAATATAGAAAGATATATTTTTTTAAAAAAAAAGTATGTTACCTTCAAGATATATTTTTTTTAAAGGCAACTTAACTTCACGCCAGCGGGTTTCATATATCCAACAACAATATATCTTGAAGGTAACATACTTTAATGGATATTTTTACCGAAAACTTTATCAGTTAGGGCTACAGGTACACGTAGCGTTGAAGATCATGCGGCTCCCCCTGCATCCATCTGGTTTAGAGAGAGAAAGAGAGAAAGAGAGAGAGAGAAGATGAAGGAGATGAAGAAAGTGGAAGGAGAGTTTCTCAGGCGGCCATAACAAAGTATTTAAGCCCCTAATTCGATAAAAGGAGAAATATTTATGTTTTGAGTAATTAATTAATTAAGATTTAAGAAGGCAGGCGTTGATGTCAATATTTACGAGAAGTGTACCATACCACGCAGTCCATATAATAGTCGTCAAACACGACTATTTCTTAAATGTGAATTAATAATAATAATAAGAAAAAAATGTCAATAATTAATTATCAGCCCCTTAGTGTTACAAGCCAAGCCGTCGGCTTACTCTGGACACGTGGCAGGCTCGCAGTGGTTCGGGTAACAAGCCTAGATTTCTGACTTTTTGTCCACGTGTCAAACAATTATTGGTTGGTGGTGGGCTCCACACTTATCACTCTTGTAAGATGGATGACACATTTCAGATTTTGATTGGTTGAAAGATGACAAATGGATGGTTTTTATTGGGTGGGTCATTTGAGTTAGAATAATTTCAAAGGGTCATTCCTTATTATTCTTGGTCAAACCTGGTCATTTTGGTGATTTTCCCTTTTAATTTTCCACAACTAAACACACCATAATATATTAATTTTTAAGTTTTAAAGCGTATCTTAATTAATTTATGTACCGGAAACAAAAGAATATATTGTCATTATTTTGAGCATAATTTGTCACTTTTAGCATAATTTGTCCTTAGGAAAGGGGACTCGAACCCCTTGAACTTAAGGTGTTTCTTTCTTGAGATTATGGGTTCGAGACCTTCTAAAGACAAATTGGTGTAAATTTTGTTGTTAAAGAAAAGTATAATCTGATTTTAATTTTATCATATTATAAATAAATAAATAAAATTTTTAGAATTAAATAACTTTCCATACCTGATGTCTGCAACCGAAACTCAAAATTATCGGACCATGCTGGGGCACCACTAGAATCGCCTAGGTTTGTGGGTAAGAAGTTAAAACTAGAATCCAAGTTACTTGAACCCGAACCATCAACGGGTGACCCGAACCTGATGTCCGGAGACATACCAAGTTCTAGTAACTCATTGGTTTCAACCATTGCACTTTCATTATCTTGAAAACTCGAAACGTGACACGTCGAGTCCGGCCCATTTTCATCTCCTTCATCATCAACATCATCGACATTATCTTCGTCTTCTTCTTCTTCATCTTCTTCATTCTCGAGATCTTCATCCATTGAATCCGTATTTTCGAAACGTTTGATTGTTTCGGGCACTTGGTTAGGGGAAAAGGTTGTGTTGGAAGAATGAGCAGAAAGAGTTGGTTTAGGGGGTAATGGGAGAATGAGGTTGTTATTTCCCACCATGAAAAAAAGTTTAACATGTTGAATGAATTCTTTAGTCTCTTCTACCTAAATATATATGCATTCATGATGTGATTAAATAAGTTATTTTCTTTGTCTGAAATCTTAAACATCCCTTGATTAAATAAGTATATATCTAACCACCTTATCAGTTGTTCCAAGTTCAACGACTCCATTGAGAAGTGGGATGCATATAACCGTCTGCAAATATAGTGTTTCACATTGATCAACATATACAAATACACACACACACAGAGATAATTAATACAAAAAAACTCCTATTGACTTGCCTGTATATAAGCACTCTGATGCAAGATCCAGAAAAGCACCATTGACCATTGAGTGAGATCATGATACAAAATAATGAAATATTAGGGATCAGTAAAGATATAAAGTATAATGAAATTAATGTAACAATGAACCTTGCAATCCTTAATTCCTTATAATGTATATATTATATGAAACTAGTCACAATCAAATCTGCATGATGCTGCGGTAGTGACAATTTACAACGCAGTATTTGTTTTCCTATATGAAAGACAATTCATCGTATTTGACTTATTCTTTATTTTACTTGTATAACATCATTAAATGTCAATTATCATTAACTAGATTGTTTAAATGTTTAGTTTCCATTAAAAAGATAATTTTAATTACTTGTTTAAAAATATTGTTTTGCCCCTTAAAATTCTTAATTTTTTTTAGAGTAATTGACAACTTTGTTCTTTTTATATGTATTATAGATAATTAACTACTCTTTTTTATGCAGTGATCTATTTTATGTCATATTTTAATAATTAACTACTCTTCTATCTTTATTTACAAATTGGGTTATTGGCTTGAATTAATCCCAACTACACTTATTGGCCGGTCACTCCAACTAAAGAAATCACCGCCACCCCAACTATGAACCTAATTTCTGACAACACTCCCTCATGCACATTTTATGACACGCTATGCACATTTTTTGACACGATTTTTTAACGGAGGGAGTGTTGTCGAATTGTCATATTGGGGGTGGCGGTGATTTCTTTAGTTGGGAGTAGCCATAGTGATAGTTGATAATTCGAGCCAATAACCTTAAATTTAATCTTCTTAGGAGTGTGTAAACTGACATGTATTATATATATTACATAAATATATTAAATCCGATGGGTTTAACCTTTCAAGAGTTAGGGTTAACAACTTTAGCTTTTAAAAACCTTATAATGATTCAACGTGCCGCTTTTAATACCGTTGTAACGAGGATCAATCAAAGCTCATTAATTTGAACCAGTTTCCACAGTTACTATACCCTTTTTAAACCACCCATGTAGTATAAATATATATGAGGCATAAAAATTGTAATTATAAGTAGAACTAATTATAATTATAAAATGTAATATAGACATTCAAATCTGACTAGTGTATCATTTGTTATCCGTAAGTGAAAAGTAATTTTATAAGTATTAAATAAGCATAATAAATGGTTGAAGTCGATTCACGTATCATCTTTTTGGATGCCAAATTCATGGACCACCGACAGTCATATCTCACTCTCCCATATCATGATAATGGTCCCCCTAGTCTACCAAAACACACTACCATCGGTTTTAATTTCTTTTTTTTTATTTGAGGTATATGATGTTTTTGATACGTGTCATCCTAGTTTGTGAGGGACTCTATGAGTAAAGGTTGTGTAGTTATAAAGCCTTATAACGCCCTCTAGTTATTACACAATTGTATTATAAAAAAAAACGCTCAAAATATTCTAGCCAATAAAGAAAAAGAAAAAAAATAAGCCAATCAAAGAGAGGGGAAATAGGAGGGGGAGGGCGTGATTAGGAAAACACCGGACTGGATTTTTGCCCTCATAGCACCCCTAAGGACGGTTTTGGGGGACTATGGGGCTCCATATCAGCCACTTAACGCTCACTATTGGCAGCCTTATACCACCACCTAACATGTGAGGCGTATTCTATATGTCATTTTTGAACTTTGATTTTGATACCGATCACTATGTGTGCAAACGGGTCAAGATCGACGAGTCGCTCGCGAGCTATTCAAGATCCATTCGATAAAAAACTTAAATGAACCGAGCTCAAGCCCTGCAATATAGCTTGTTTAATAAGTAAACGAGCAAGGACCCGAGCTTTACATGCATATTACTTATAAAAGTATAATTATAATTATATACAAATTCAATTATAATTATAAAAATATATAAATAAAAATAAGTAATAATAAATGAGCCGAACTCGAACTTAATAAAATTTCTCACGAGCCGAGATTAACCCTAGACAAGTTCGGACTCGACTCGACTCGTTTGCAGCATTACTAATAACATCACATCAAAATCTTTTGGGAGTTTTACATAGTTGTTGCCTCTAGTTGTCTTATTCGTCTATTAATCACATCATATAACTTTAAAAAAAATATTAAATCACATCAGTAAAGGGTGTCTGATAGCATATTTACTACTTATTAGAGGTTCTATCATCATCTTAGTTTGATGTCTTGGTGTTCAAACCTGAACAACAATGTTGTGTAATTGATATAAATATAAATTTGCCGTTCAATTTTTTTTACTAATCTCACTCTCCTAATTCGTCTATTCTATGGCTCTATATATAATAAGCGCCTATAGAGAAGTTTTCTCGGTTCTCAAAACATTAATTGATAGTATCGGAAAAACTTTGCATATAATAATTCATCCCAAATCATACCTTGGCAAGAATATATCTTGTGAAAATATTACTATCAACTTCATTTGCATCTGTCAGCCATAGATGTTGCTGCTTTGCATATGCTTTTCCGACTAATCTACGATTATAAATAAAATTAGGTTTTTAGTTGACATATCTCACATGTTTAAAGAACGGGTTGTATTTGTGTTAACCTGTTTAACCCGTTTAGTTAAACAAGTCGACCTGTCAAATCGGCCCACTAAACCCGCTTATGACATGTTTTAACCTATTTTTTTACAATCCAGCAACCCGATAAACACGTTTACAACTTGATTATTCTTCCGTAATCTGATGATATTAGTGTAAGTGTGTAACAAATGAAATATAACTTTTTTCAAACGGTTAAATCATCACATCCTTATTTTATAAGCTTTAAATTTATAACTATTTCTTTGAATTGAAGAGTCATTATTTTAGT
The DNA here is from genome assembly GCA_039602395.1 of Deinandra increscens subsp. villosa. Classification (NCBI taxonomy): domain Eukaryota; kingdom Viridiplantae; phylum Streptophyta; class Magnoliopsida; order Asterales; family Asteraceae; genus Deinandra; species Deinandra increscens. The sequence continues at coordinate 25,303,932 of JBCNJP010000014.1, read as the reverse complement.
ACCAAACTAAACTATGCCATTGATTGGAGAGATCACATATTACTAAATTCAGACTCACAACTGTGCTCCAACCACCCGTGATTCTCCACTTTTAGAAACGTGAGTTAATGGCCGTTAAAATAAACGTGAGCTAATCATGTCTACGATATGAAACCCTAAGGTTTTTTTTTTTTAAATCTAAGTATGAGCAAAAATCTTTTTGGGCTGAAAATAGAGGTTTTCGCGAAAATAATCGAGTTTTTTTTTTCTTTCTGAAATTAAAGATAGGTATATGAAGAGATAATGTCACCAGGTCCAAAGATTTCGTTCAAAAAATGTCTATGATAATATATACGATATGATATGATATGAAATGAAACGAAGATATGTAAATACGTACCCAACACCAGGAGCAAAAGAGAAAGAGGCACACATGAGGTAGAACCATTCGGACTCCGTGAGATCCTCCGGCGACAAAGCCACCGATGGCCGCTGGTTCTCCGCCACCTGCTGCTCACCGGACGCCAATGAGTCATAGAGCTCTCTCAGCTGCTCGCTTCTACTTAACGCCGCCTCCTCGGTGCTCACTTCCACCGGCTCCACCGTCTTTCGGGTTTTTATCGCTCCATTGTAGTATCCATCTCCCCATTCCAAAACCCTAATCCAATTTATAATCAACAATTCAGAAGAAAAAAAAAGTAGAAAATAACTACTTTATAACTTAATTTCATACCGTTGTTGAGGAGAAAACTTCCAGAAAATAATGTAAGTCCATTGAACAGATTGGACAGCAGACTGCAACATATGTTTCAATCCATCATAAGAAGTAGCCATTGATGGATGTTATATAGAAAACTAATTTAATGAATTTCTAGCGGTTTAGAAATTAAATTAGCTAGCTATCTTGGTTATAGAATTGAAAAGAGATGGAAGAATTTCACATCAGAATATGCGTGTGAAATTAGTTATTAGTTGGAATTGATAGTAAGTAAGATTTTGAGAATTGATGGGAGAGAAAATAATAATGGGAGGAATATATTGAAGGGCGGTTGCGGTTGACTGGTTGCTCTAACAAACTGACTGTTGTTTCTACTGTTTGCTTTAAATGATTTTTTTTCAAATTGCGCCACCAGTAACGAGATATTTGAATATAATATCTATACTTTATGTTTATAGGTAAAAAAACTCGTGTTTTTAACTTTTTTATTACATCCTGTGGGACTTAAAATAAAGACCCGCCCGTTTCAAGTGATTGAGACGTGTGAAATTTTGTTTCTATATTTGGTTTCAAGCGTCGGCAGCATCTCACTAGTCAATACCACTTATGGCAATTTTGTTTGCAATCATTAATTAATATGACCCTCATCCGGCTAGAGTTATAGGTGTAAATTAGTTGAGCCGAGTCTCAACTTGTTTAACCTTAGCAGCTTGACTCGTTTAAACTTATTAGTGTTCGAGCTCGGCTCGTTAATAATTATTTAAATTCAAGTTGGGCTGGGGCTCAACGCGTTTATATCAATTTTTATTTTTTATATATTATTAAAATTAAATTTGTATGTATTTTGAATTATTTTTTTATTAAAAATAATACATATTATTTACTTATTTTGTTATAATTTAGATATAATTATAATTATTTTTTTAAATATGTTTAATAAATTAAATAAAAATTATATAAATAAAAGGCTTGCGATTCGGCTCGAGCTTGCTACGTAAATCTCGGGCCCGAGCCCGCTTAGTAAACAAGTCATATTTCAAAGCTTGAGGTTGGCTCGAGCTCGTTAAGGCTCGACTTATTTTCGGGTTTTTTATTGATTCGATCTCGAGTAGCTCACGAGCGGCTCGACTCGCTTACATCCCTAGTTGCAGCCCATTTTTTGTATTTAAATTTTGATGTTTAGTGTATTTTTTTTAACTAAGAAAAAATGATCCGGGTGTTCTGACACGTAAATCGTCTTTGAAAAGTATATAATTTTTTTTTACTATTGTGTTGCAGTGAAATGACGTGGGTACACAAAACAGATTGCATTGTGAAAGACAACATAAAGAAAACGCAAAACTAATACATAAACGCGGAGTTGTAACCAACCATTTAACTCCAAAACTAATACAACGCGCATACGATGGAAATTAACCACCTTGAAGATCCTATCTTTAACACCCTAAATTGTAACCAACCATTTAACTCCAAAACCCCAAGAGGCTTATTCCAGAGGTCAAAGGCCATGTTTACTTCAAAAACCCAAAACCATATAATAGTTTAAAACCCGAATCAGTTGTAACTAGACAAGTTGTAAATTGTAATCTAGAACCATATATGTTTGAAGCTTTATTCATAATCATGGATGGATACCCAGAAAAATTACATCCATCTTGATCGGCATCGTGATTATATAAATCTCTTCATTCTCATATATAATCCCATTCAATCATGATTAACGTTATACTAGTTGTTCAAATGATGACGGATATCTGGTTTGCGTGGGCCGTCAAATAAAAATACCATGAAGTTAAATGATCATATAAACTTTAATAACTAACTAAGGGTTCTTAATTTATAGGGACACCTTCTCTTTTTTCGTAACACACCCTCTCTATATGTGAATGATAGAGCTATCCTTCAAATATAGAGGGGGTGCATAAAAAAGTTGTCACCTTTAGCTAGGTTATGTCATACGGGTGTCGTCCGACACCCATGAAATTTTTTTTACGGTGTAGTATTGTAGTATTTATTCGATTTTTCTGAACCGAACTCCATGAAATTTTTTCACCGACCCTCAACTTTAAAAATATTTAACTTTTAGCTTAAAAAAAATGATCAAGTCTACAACACTAATGAGCCCAATAATATTAATAATTTTAACCCAATTACCAAAACCCGATTAATTATAATATACCTAAAACAAAAAGTTCCAAGAAATATGGAAAGCTAGCTAGTAGGTGAGCACTGACTACGGACTACCGAGCAAGGAAAATCGGCAATCACGGTTCAAAAATCAAGAGAGCAGGAGAGCAGCGAGCGACGGAGAGACTCCGAGTTGGCTGGGTAGCGATCGACTGAAAATCCGGCGAGGCGGCGGTGACCGGCAAGTTGGCGACTTCGATGGTTAGAATCTTTCATCTTTGTCTCTTTGATTTGCTTCATAATTTTAATCTTTATATTATTGTCTGGAATCTTTATCTGATTATTTCTTTGATTTGATTCATAATTTTGATTTGTAAATTGTCTTGATAAGAACACAAAATTTAAATGTCTTGATGACGAATGACGTACGACCCTACTTATATTATACGTTTTTATATTTTAAGTTGTTTTTTATCATGTAACATGACCCGACTCGAACCAGTTAAAAAAAATTATATATAGGGGTAGACGATCGAACACCGAAAATTTCTAAACCACATAAAAAATCCTAGGATCACTACTGAATACTTGATCATTAAATTAATTAAACTATAAAAAGGGTTCTAGCTAATCATACAAGAGGTTAGCTACTAACACATTTATTCTACGGGTCATATCGAGCCCTACGGCTCAATTGAATTTCTCAAAAATCAAGGAAAAGTATAATATTGATTTTGAGTTGTAGTTTTGGTCGTATAAACTGTATACGGGCCTTGTAATTTTTTTAAATTAATTTCAATAATAATTATTGTTATTTAAACTAGTTCAAGCTCAAACTGTCGTCATCCATATCAATAATACTGTTAAAAACTTATTGTTATATAACAGATGTTACACTACGGGCCAATATTTTAATTTTAAATAAAATTTCAAGTTTTAATTTAATATTCTTATTAGGGATTTATAAAAGAATAAGTTAATTTAAAAAAAAATTATTTAATGTCCATTTATAAACAAAATATTTAACTTAAAATATTATAGGGGTCGTATGGGTCTTCACGACCAATAAACAAACATTAAATTGACTAGTTTTTAGTTATAAATAGACCAGAAATTCTATTGGGCCGTAAGGCCTAATATGACCCGTAAAGAAAATGTGTTAGTAGCAATTGGGCTTGTGTTTTTAGTAAACCTTTTTTTTTAACGGTGTGTTTTTAGTAACCTAAAATAAGAAAGTAAAGTTTAAATAATACGACACAAATAAATAAACTTATAAATCAAATAAACTAGTATAGGATAAAAGAAAAGTAATAAAAAACTTAAAAATATTCTTCATATATATATATATATATTTCATACCAATTTGGTTTGAGAACTAAAAAGAACTAATTTGAGTCATATGTATATTACATGTATCCCTCCTCTCACTGAATTGTAGTGGTACCCCCCTGAAATTTGTGGTTGAGATTTAGTTCTCAAAAGTTCTCAAAATAAAAAGTTCTCATTTGAACCTAACACTATCTATCTATCTATCTATTCTATCTATATCTATTCTATATATATAATAAAAGAAAAGTTTTTGGCATCACAATTTGCCATGTGGCATCACCACGATTCATCCTCAACAATTTTTCCCGCCAATTCTCCTAATTATGGAAGTGATTTGTATTTCCAATTTTTTATTATTGCATTCCAAAATATTTTAATAACCAATTATTTAATTACTAAAGATATAAAAATACATAATTGTCGTATATTATGATTGTATTTATAGTTTTTTTTTAAAGTTACCCGTGTAACACACGGGGATAAAAAATTAGTATATATATATATATATTTCATATTATATTATATTGTTATTGAGAAATTAAGACCCGGTTGACTTCCCCTACCGCCCCACCCTATTGGGACCAAGCTAAGATTATATTCATAAAAAAACAAAAAAAAGTTTAGGTTCAGGCTATCTCTAGGCGGGGAAAGATTTAGTGTGTTAGTATCGGGTTCATCGGGACCCACTGTGTTTTGAAACTATTTTAGGATTATATATAAAAATATTGAAGTGAACCCGAATATATTATTAGGAGTGGATCCTATATTATATAATGTATTATCTAGTTTTTTTTAACAGCAAATCTCTCGTCACCCTGGGTCCTCCAATGCCAAATGGTTCACTTTTCTATCCAGTAATCTAAAAGTATGGTGACATGGCGACCTCATTGATCTCACAGAAAACCCACCGCCCAGATGCACTGTAGAAAAACCTTTGACCCACCTTCTATAACTTTTTATTCATTTATTGTGTCAGGTGGGATGTGAACCATTAACCTCTATATTGAAAAGTAACGGTATATCCACTCGAACAAATGATGGGGGGCTGTATTATATAATTGGTTAAAGCGCTTAACTTATACAGGAGAGATACCGAGTTGAAAACTCATCCCTCGGGTGAGAGCCGAGTTCCGTTACCAACTAGAATACAAAGGAATTTGCGTATTTAAAGCTTATCGTTTTATTTAACTATTAAGTTATTATAAAATATTAAATATTAGTTATTTATCAAATCGATTTTTTTTCTTGGTGAGCTAATGAATTTTGTATTAAAGACAAATAAAAGTTATAGAGTTATTAACCGATCCGACTTGAACCGACTAAACCAAAAAAATTATCATTTAATTGTTAGAATTTCAACTATAAAAAAAAGTGAACCAACATGAAAAAAGTTTATGGAGGCGTCCCTGTGTGAGTGGTGTGATGGTACAATGTTGATTAGAGTGTTACGTATGATGTGATGTGAGGTGAAAACAAGTGTGTAATGAATTAGTGATGGTGAATGGTGATTGTGTGAATGTAAAGTTTTTATTTTAAAAGAAATAATATAAAGTGTAATTATCTGATCGGTGAAAGAAAAAGAAAAAAATGAATGACTTCACGGAGACAATACACCCCATTGCAAATAACCATATAAAACAAATCTATACTTTTTTCCTAAACCATAAATCAAATATGTATCTCCCTCATCTTATAAGTGTTGCGTTTAAGCCTGACTTGAGACACGAGTGTGGAGTAGTTTTAGATGGTATAACCGTATAGAGTAAGAGTAGAATAGAAACCGTTTAAAAAATTATATAATTTGGTCACTATTAATACCAAAATAAATGATGAAACCAATATTAATTAAGGTTTACCCATAAAGCCGGTTTTTTCAATGAAGTGGACCTTCTCCCAAAATCACAATCATTCATATTATTGTAATCTACCACTTGCATTATCTTGAAACAAAAGGGCATTCAGCTGCACACAAAAAAGACAAGCAAAAGTGACAAAAGAAACAAACAAGCAGGCATTGTCAAACTTTGTATACAACATCCTATCATTCCCATTTACCATTAAAGATGATGAATCCACAAAGAACTTGAGCTAAATCAGCAGATAATTCAGCCATGGGTAATTTTCTCCCAATCAAGACTCTGATCATCACTCAACTGCTACTCGGATTCTTCGGTATATGCGAAGTTGTAAAAAGTGAACCAGACACCAATATCACAAGTGTTCTTTGTAATTCAGGCACTTATACTAGAGGTGATCCATTCACCATAAGTCTAGCATATGTCCTTGATGAACTCCCAAAGATTACGCCTTTAAAACGAGGTTACGATTACCGAAACATCTCGCCTTACCCTAATGCTTTCGCGTATGGGCATGGTTCTTGTAACCGAAACGTTACGGCTACAGATTGCAAAACTTGTCTTGATGCAGCAGAAGTCGATATGTTAAGCAGTTGCGAAAATAGGATTGGTGGTAGAGCAGTGCTTGTTGATTGTTCTGTTAGGTATGAGCAATATCCGTTTGAAGATTAACGGTTAATTAGCAGACAGTTTGTTACTTGTTGTCATGTTTTATGGCTTTGATTTCCATTTGGTTGTTTCATGTTCCTGGTAATTTCATTTGTGAAATTTGCAGTATTAAGGTTTTGTGATCAACAGAAATGTGCAGAGAGGAGATCGAGAGTTTTGTAAAAGGAAAAAGCATGTACTTTTATTCACCAAATAAGAGGACTATTTATAGTCTTACAAAAACAAACTTAGACTCCTACTCCTATTTAAAGAACCGGTCACAATTTAAAACATTCTTTTACCCCACATGTGAATTACTTCAATGTACTCCTCCATAGAAATCGGTCAAACCTATAACCCATTTCTTATTTATTCAAGCATGCATAATTAAACTCAAACTACCAACTAATAAAACTAAATAATAACTAAAATGATTAACTCAACAGATTAAACTCAAACTACCAACTAATAGAACTAAATAATAACTAAAATAAGTCAAGATTAACTCAACAGGCATGTTATTGGAATTCGACAGCAATGAATAATTAGGAGTTAAATCACATTTGCTCGGATGAAACACAATCTACAAATGTATCGATTCGATATGACACCCCTTTACGATTTATCAGTTAATCAGAAAACCTTAACCATAACCGTTGGTTAATCTCGACTATCGGTTAATTTGGTTCATGACGTGTTAGTTAATGGTTAAGGTTTGCTGACTTGCTCACCCCTATCCTTGTGGTTAAGGTAACGACTTCGGGCATGACCAGCCCCTATAGTGTGACGGGCGGTATGTACAAGGCCCAGGAACAACAGATTCACCGCAGTATGGCTGACCAACGATAAAAATCGATTCCGGCTTCATGCAGACGAGTTGCGGCGTGAATATTGTAGGTCGCATCAGGTGAACAACGTTAAATCTCTCCTCTTGATTTTATTGTTTCCTCTATGTGTGTCAGTGTGTGTGAGACAGTGATTTCCGTTGTACTTTACCTAGAAAACGGTATTAGAATTGAGTTTATGTCACACACGGGTGCATAGAGATGGTTAGCAGAAATAGTCGATTACGGGTTTGAAGTGACCGACTTCCGTTTTTTTCCGTAAAAAGGGAACGGTATCAGTTGCGTTGTCTAACGCAAATAGGGGGGGAAACGTCGACAGATTAGTTATTTTGTTGGTTATGTTGTCTTGTATATCCTTGGTTCTACCGACGAGAAAGAAAATACATAAAGATTTTATTTCTTTATAAATTTGTGTTCACACTTAGTTATATACTAGTTAGTGTCCCGGGTAAATAGCCGAGGCTGTGATATAAAAAAAATTAAACGAATTAAAAGATGAAAGTTTTTTTCTAACTATTAAACGAATGATCGAATTGGAGTTTAAGTTCATCAATGGTGAGTTTAGAAAGTCGTGACTTTGTTTTTTGATTCGTTCACCATCATTCGTTGATCGAAACCTAAGCAATATAGATCTAGTTTTGTTAGGTTTTCTTTCACGAATCCAAAGCAATTTACGGATCAAATTTTCATTGAGAAATGAAGAAGATATGATAAATCAAAATTATGGTATTGTAAAACAAATATGGATAATTTTGTATGAAAATAATTTAATTTTTTGACTTTTAATTATAAGATCTTTCCTTTTTGTAAATACCATTTATTTTTTTAATTTAAAAATCTATAAAAATGACACATAAGCTAATCCTAGGTGGCACACCTTAAATTATGCCACCTACACATTAAAAACTTGTGTTTATTATATAGTATAGAAGTATAGATAATTTATAAGGTCTGTAATAGCAATAGAAGGGTATATATGTAATTTATAAGATTTGAGAAAACAAGAGTAAAACAATTATCAATCATTCTATGACTTAATTTTAATAAAATAAACTAAAATGTATAAAATTGTAATATTTTTCTAACAAGGAAAAAGATATATGCAATTAAATTTTTAGACTCGGTATATAGACAATTTTTAAAGTTTGTGCAGAAAAATATATCATTGCTCATAAAACTTACCACTATCAAAATTGTGGTGACTTAAATGCTCAAAAGTGACAACTTTTGGGCAGTTTAGCATAGCAGTATCAAGGTGTTAAGAAGTAGTTATAAAGGCTCGAGTCTGATAATGAACCAATATGAAGTTTTAAGAGTATGATTAATATGTGTATGAGTTTGTTGTTCTGCAAAAATGTTTATCATAACCTGATCCTAGAGCTAAGCAACAAAGTGTAACACAGCCTACTTCATTACAGAATTACATTACATAGAAAACATTTAAAGATGACAAAATCTAATTAAGCCATCAAATGCTCTAGCTCCAAACGAGTCCCAAACTAAATTACATCTGAAGATTCTATAATAAATTCTGCAGCTGCACCCATTGCACCCACCCCACCAATTTCCAGCAAAGCCAATGCCAATTCTTCCTCATCCCACTTCCTTAGCCCCCTGCTCAGGCTCCTCAAAACCTCCACATCCACCTCGCGGACCCACTTAGGAGTACACGAAACCATTAAACACACGAAACTTGACACGTAAGCCCTCCAAGTTGCTTCGTTACAACCAAGTGAGATCTTACCATCGACTGCCCTCGCCATGAACTCAAGGTGGGCCTTGAGGATGACTGGCCGTTTTTTAGAAGCTGAAGATGCCGAGTCAACACCCCAAGCGAATGCACCCGAACTAATAGTGAAGTAAGCAAGAGAATAGCCTTTGAGCATACCAATCATCCCCTCCGAGTCAACATTTGACCGGTGGACTGATATGAACCATGAGGGTAAGGTTTCTTTGATTAGAGTTTGTACCAGGTTCAACCCGCCAGTTATCCAAACGAGTGACGCCCCGAGTGATGCGGCTACTTTGATACGGGTCATGGCTGCAGATAGAGAAACCTCACCATATCTGACAATTGTTCCACTTTTAGGTCTTTTTATTTTTTCGATTGGGATACCAGTGGTTAAGATATCTTTGACTGAATGCATTAATAGAGAAACGATTTCTTCAGTCATGAACAAGAGGTTCCTCACATTACGATGGACTCGCAAGTAGAGGATTCCTGGAGCTACCGGGGCAATCCCACCTGAACAGTGAGACCCAAATCCGTGACCTAGAAGGTTACCTGTTAAAGATACCATCTGATCAGATTCTCTTGTTAATATTTATTTTCCTATATATACACATTGATGCTTAATACAGAACTCTTGAACACATTAGACATTTCATTTTGAAAACCATTCTAAGCCACTAATTTCAGGGGGACCACTCAAATTAGTGGGAGGAGGTTTTCCTTATATATATAACTAGTGACTCAGAATGGTTCTCAAAAGTTCTCAAATGAATTTCGGCATATATATAGAGGGGGGGGAGAGATGTTTTAGACTTTGTGTAAAAAAAAATCTCATTACCGACTCCGCCGCTGTTTGTGACAACAGAAGGAGAATTCAGAGACAGAGTTGACTGGAAACAGACTCTGAGAAGCTGGACAACAGCATAATTGTTGTGATGGAATATGGTTCGGGATGCAGAGAAAATAAGAAAGTCGGTCCAACGTTTGGCCTTTTGGGTCCAGAGAGCGACTATGATGGGCATGCATGGCCATGCACAACAAGCACCGAGGGTGTTCAATGCTGGGCCAGCCAGGTTCAACAAGGGTTCAGTGATTCTATCGACTTTGTAGGTTATTGTAAGGCTCACTAGAGCAGCAAGAGGTAAAGGAAGAGTAGCTGAAGAGGTCCCACCTGCAAGGAAAGGAGTTTTGTCACGTAAAGATGTTTGATAGAAGATAAACTAATTTATTAATGTGCAGAGCGTTTGATGAGTCATTTCAATTTTGATCTTATATCCCCAACTTCATAGAGGTTGCAATTTCAAACCATTTGGTTGTTTATCTCTAACGGGTCAAATGAAAGAAAAAATGTATTACAAAGGATACAAGTCAAATGGTCAAACCAGGTCAAATTTCGTCTGAAGTAAATTTTGTGCATATAAGATTCTATATCGTTTTTATCCGACGAATTAGGCTATTATTATTATTATTGTAACTATTTACTTTTGTGATCAAATGTTTTTTAGAAACAGGCAATCACATATCTTCCTTCAATCCTTACGAAGTTCTTTCAAATTGTTTACAAGTAAAATAGTACTTGTCAACTAAAGTTCAACAGAAAATACAAATATTTAAAGATAAAGGTTCACAAATACACATCTGATCACCTTGATTTTCTTATCAACTCGAGCAGTGTCGGAGTTAGAGGTCGCAATCTCTACCCATTTACTTATGAATGAGCCAATTTGGGCTATGGTTTATCACTAACAGGTCAACTGGGTCATTTAAATAAAATAAAAAAAATTTAAAAAAAAAAACTAGCTATGAAACAGGTCAAGAAAGTCAGGTTTATATTGAACCGTTACAGCATCCTAAACTCATTTATATTTAGAAAACTAATTATCATTAAGTTAGGTGTACTTTGAACGGTTGCAGCATCCGAAATCAATTTATATTTAGAAAACTAATTATCATTGTAACAAATAGTTTTTGCAAACATACTTAGTGCATTAACCTGACGTGGCCAGACACGAGCCACTTCGACCGGCACTAGAAGCAACCTGTTTTGACCAGTCACCTAACCCATACAACCCGCTCATTTTGCCACATCTAATTGTACTCTTTCTCAAGTTAATAGGCACAAATTATAAGGTTTCAATTTACTAAAAGTACAGGTACAACAGTAGACACTGGATAACTAATTTTCGACAAGGCATACCTGCAAAAAGACTTGGAACATCAACTCCAGTTGCAGCCAGCATTTTATTTATATTTTTCTCCACCATGGACAAGTTTGCGGCAGGACTTGGCCAATCGGTTCCATTCATAGATGCAGGCTTCCAGAGACCTCTTGTTGTTTCAGCTGAAAGGTAACTTACAATAGTTACCATGGAAGCAGGAAGAAAGTCAGCAAGATCTTTGAGCCCTGAGATAAATGCCACCATAAATTGGAATCAATAAAATACTATTACTAGAATATGTAGAACAAACCATAGTTGCTAGACAATTTCATTCCTAAGTTCTAGATGCACACAATCATTCTACAAGCCAAAAGACATCCAAATAATGCTTAAATTTTTTTACTTGAAAACATGTTGAATTCAAACAAACTTTGCATTATTCTATTGTTAAAAAACCTACCCTAAAAAGCAAGGCAGGATATGGACTTCATGTTCTACAGTAAATACTTATAACTTTCACAAAAACTATATTGATAAAATGGATGTGCTTTTTATATAGTTATCTCTATAGCTCATGACTCATTCACTAATGTCTATTTTAAACTAAAAGATACAAAATTGTTAAAAATGTTAGAAAAAAGTACTGTCAGCAATTCAATCCTACAACACCTACATGTGACTAGAAAACCATACATAATTAGGACTATCTTGCCAAATAAAGTAACTCAGCAGAAAATAATTGAAAAATAGTATATGCAATTGAAAAATGGTTTCTAGCAAGTCACATAACAAGGATAGGCTGGTTTGATCTGAGACATCTAGCCCGAAATTTTAATAACCAACTACCATGCCACATATATCACAAACATTATATTATTTCATTGACAATCTAACATTCTAAAAAAATGATTTTGGAGGTTTTACGCATTAAAATACACTTGGGGGAAACTTTTAATCTGTTTTACCCATTTCTTTTACCTAATTTTTTATGTTATGTATTATAGACAATACAGATAAAAGTAACCCCAATCGACCCATTCATTAGAAAATGGATTGAAATTGCCACCTCAAATAGGAAACTAACCAGTAGTGAGTTCACGGGGTGACAGTCTTCCATGGGCACAGGCTGTCATTGCAGCATCAAGTGCAAATGGAACAGCTTCCATAATATCCCAAGCAGGAACTTTAAGACGATGAGTACAGTCCTCGGTTACAGAACCAGATGAATTGCTACTTCCAGATGTTGAAGAAGTCACACCTTGACCACCTCTATTCATTTTTCTAGACATCATGTTCAAAAGTGCATCAAAGATCTGGTAGACAGAAGTTCCAGGTTTGAGATCAGATAGGGTTGAAGCAATACAGGCTTGATGTTGTTTGTACCAAAATTTAAGTTTTGGAAAAGAATCCAAGAACACAGGACCCGCGGATGACAAATCACACTCCCTAAAAATTCTCTTCCTTTTCTTATGGGCTTCAAGTGAATTTCCACATGATGCCAATTGAGAATTGCGTGCCAGCAAGAGGAACTCCGGTGTTAGCTGAGACCCTACAGGGGTTATATCCCCCACATTCTCAAAAGGTGGGTGATCAAACCTCCATAATTTCAACAAAAGAGTAAATGCATTTGAGAACACAGCAAGAGGGGATAAATGTTCCCCAGCTGGAAGAGTCCATGAGACCGTGGGTGAACATGATCCGAAAACCTCGCATATAGGCATCAACACACCAGCAAGATGTGGAACCTAGAAACAAGAGCATACATATGTTAGGTACAGCATCTCAGGTTAACTATTAAATTAGATCCAACATATATTGTTCAACACCCTAACCGTATTACAGAATATAATATGTCAAGTTGTCAAGGTCCAGGTTCAACACCTCAACTTTCAGTGTGGAATTGGAACTACTGAGTAACAAAAAAAAACTATGCAATGTTCTGCCAAGGCTATTGAATATCAATCTAATACATAATGGTCTTTACCACTAATCTCCACCCCTTTGTTTGGTCCACACAATCTGCCACTACACCGGTCACTACCTCCTCTCCTCCACCCTCACCTTCCCCAAATATTGTGTTTATTTGAGGGATAACTTACTCTCTTGGTTCTTAAAACGTCAACCTACCTTGTCTAGCTCGAGTGCTGAAGCAGAATATCGTGGGGTGGCAAACGCGTCTCTGAGACATGTTGGCTCCGTAATCTACTATGTGAACTTCATCATCCACCTTCTAAAGCCACACTCATGTATTGTGATAATGTCAGTGCGTTTTACTTATCTAACAATCTGGTTCAACCTCAACGAACGTAACATAATGTATAGACATCCACTTCATCCGTGAGAAGGTGGCTTGGGGTCAAGTTCGTGTTATTCGCATTCCATAACGCTTCTACACACAAATATTTTTATTAAAGGCCTATCTAGAGTTCTTTTTGAAGTTTTCCTCTCTAGTCTCAACATTCGAGAAGGTGTACTTTACAGTCTCAGTAGACTTCAGATATGTGTTTTTTCCCTAGGATTCTTAAATTGCTTGCGCTACAAGGTGCAATTTACATAAAGGTAGTCATTCTTCTAGCTTTACAACTTGTTAGAAATCAAAGTGATACCGTATCTCATATAACAAATGCCCTGGCCTAGAAGGATACTGCTTAAATGTAACAAGAGAGAGAGAGAGCTTTCTTATTGATGTTTTGCTTACCAAGCCATGCAAGGAAAAAATCTGAACACAGTCAATAGGTGATATCCCCATGAGAAGAACATTTAGAAGGGGAGCACAAGCTAACAAATGACTCTCGGTCCCAGAATAATCTGGGGGAACTGGAGGTGACAACAGCTTAATGATGAAAATTCCAGTGTGCTCCTACAAACACAGCCCACAATATATATATGTATATGATAATAAAGAAAAAAATGTTTTAACGTTACCATCAGAAATATCAATGAGATATGTGTAAAGTGTTTCGTGATAACATAATAAAGAGTTCAGATTTGAAGAAGAAGAAGAGGGGTTGGATAAAAAAAATCCATATTAATAAGCAACGCTCACTTGTACATTCCAACCTCGAGTCAATGACGCCCTACACAGAATAGTAGCAGCAGATATCTTCTCATCATCTGAACCATGGGTTGCAATTCCATAGAGTTTTTCAATTTCAGCTAAGCTTCCATCAAATCAAGAGCTTAAATTCAGTTTCAATATCACTGAATGATTTACAAAAATACTAATGATAGTACATGTATACTAATGAACATACTAATCAATAATCTACCCTTTGACATCTAAAAAGATAAAGAACAACAATCCACTTTCTGGATAGCAATGCAATGGTACTCAAAAAACACCAGAAACTTGTTATGTTAACCTCTTCCTGGTACAAGCTGAATTGCTTTTTCTGTATTTTAATTGTTTGTTTCTGGTTTTATGCAATTATTTACTTCATGGCAACCTGTGCAACGCCCCAAAGTAAAGCTAACAACAACCTGTCTGGTGAAATTTAAAATTGGGACAGGAAGAATTGGTCATCAACTCATCATTTGGTTAACAATAGTAGATCCGGAGTGAGAACGTCATAGTTCAAGGTTGATTACAATAAACATAGACAATAATAGCATCAAATCAAATCGCTAAAAAACAAAAAACCAATTAATCTATCCAATCATTATATTTATTTTGCCGCAGAAGAGTCCCTAGATCTGAAATTAACACTTTACAAGGACTAATACATCATACCTAGAAGCTGGAGTTGAAACCAAAGCCTGCACCATGGGAGGAGTTAAAGGGGACCCCTTCATCAGCGATGACCAGCCAGGCATCTGGCCAGCAATGGGGTGAGATAACTGGTTGGTATGTCCCTTGGCATACCCAGGCCACAGATATACTGATGTGTCTAATAGTTGTCGCGCAATACAGGCTTCTACTATCAGATGTCTCAGATCACCAGCTGCAAACAAATAATAAAAAAGTAGCTGATTGACAAATGTGTGTTTAGACAACCAAAAACCCACAAGTAGAAAAGCAGAAAGACCTATGAAAGATTTTTGAACAACAAATCTGAAAGATATACGTAGAAAAGCAGGAAGATCTACCCAGAATTATACCATATCAGAGACTGACGAGCAAAAAAAGGACATGACAGAAGTAAAAAGAGCAATTGAATGGAACGAATAGTAAGTGTATTTCTTGTTTACTGCTTCATATCATTGATTGATGACTTCTCGTTCTCAAACTTATACCTTCCTCATAATTAGATTGAGGGAAGAGTTTATCATGCCATTTGTTAGATAGCATCGTTTTAATGGAAAGAAACGTGTAAGGTGAATAAAATCAAAATATGTAGGAAACTGTAAGTAAGATGAGAAAAAATTACTCACAACAAGTGACTGGCATGTCATTTAAGCTTACACCATCAAGGTAACCACTTCCAACTCCTAGACCCGAGAAAAAGAACATAGCTTTAGCAGCTGCTTGATTTGCTAAAGAAGTTACAGATGATGGTGGGGTCAATAAGGCTTCAAAATCACCCAACTGTTGTAGGCTGGAAACTAGGCTCTTACGACAGTTTCCGAACACCTGTGTTTCACTCTGCATATGCATTTTCCCATGCTCATTTTCCTCAATAAGAGCACTCTCTTCTTCATCCACAATGTTGACAATTGCAAGGGTTGGTATACATAATAGTACGCATAAACATGTGTCAATACGAGGTATTGGCCCATCAACAGCACCCTCTTCCTACGAAAATCAAAGTGTGGAATAACATATTTTAGGTGAAAATGTAGACTGGTTTGTTTTTAATCAAATAAAAGGTACACCACCTATGTTAACATAAATCTGGAGAATTGTATACATGTTTTTACCCTTTGAACAAGACGTAAAGCTGCAATCCATAAACCAAGAAACGCATCGTGCCAAGAAGCCTGAGTAATTGCCTGATGGGCTTTTAGTAAACCTATGATAAGAACTGGTTTGTTTAGAAAAACTTACAAATGACATTTCTTTATGTTAAACTTAAAACTTAGCACTATCACAAATTCACAATAACAACTGAATGTACCAGTAAGGGTTTCAGCAGCACTTGTGGTAGCGATAACTGTTCCCTCCATTATGTCTTCAAGGAACAAATCAATTGGTAACCAAATTGCTGAATGGCTCGCATTATGACTTGGACCTGCAGATGATACTAGCGATCCAGAAGCCATTATTGCATGGAACTGTTGCAAAGATAATGTTTTGCATCCACGTGACACTAGTGCATGATCATCAGATGTTAACTGCAAAAGAGCCTCACGAGTAATATCTTTGGAGTTTCTCAAAGATATTGACTTCGCTGACAGCAGTCTCAAATTGTAAATAAAAGATCCCCAATGTATAGGCCTAAAATGAGAAATTAGCAAAATTTCAGATCAGAGATGATCAACGTTGACCATGTACAGAATAGAGAGCAAATCAGATGGAAACAAGACAGAGCATCACATCTCTAATTAAACATGCTAATGTGTGTGAATAAACCCTCAGAACTCACATATTTCGACGTGCCAAGTAAAGGATCCTCAAAGTTACTTTATTTTGGTAAAGTTCTCCAATAATCTCAATGGCTATTGTGGTATTGTTTTTGTACAATCTGTCATTGCAATCAGTTTTCTTTGCTCCAATATTATGATCGTCAATTTCCATCCCGTGTGACTTGATTGGCGAAGTAAAATTCTTTTCAGGTACAAGTTCCAACAATCCTTCGTCATCTAATGATGCATCAAGCAACTTCCACACCATCATGAAGATAAATTCAACTAAAATAATTCTAGGTTCACTAGAGAGAATGCCAAATCTCTGGGAGAGGTGAAGAGCATCGTCTATCGATTTCATAATTCTGCAATTGCATCGTTAAGATAAGTCAATCCATCTAAACCAAACTGATACCACGTAGCATGTATAATCTCAGAAAACACAAGATGGAAGCTAAAATGTGCATCAAACATATATTCTTCTATATACAAAACGCAGCAGGTCAGCACTAAAGTGAGAAGCTTACTTGTGATACTGGGGACCCTTAACTTCAGAAGCCAAAGGAAAAACAAGTCTTCTGAGGAGCTCCAGATAAAGCCTGTATGCACCAGGCTGACTTCTTCGACTTGGGATTACACTACAATCATTTTACAACTTCGAGTCAGCTAAATGAAGATCAACCAAAAAGACGAAACTGTACAACATAATCCTGCTCAAAATTGTTGACACAGGAGAGCACAATGTTAAACATGATAGATTGACATCCAATCGAAAAAAACTCTTTCTCACCACAACTGGCTGTTTTGATAGAAACATCATCAAAATACAGAAAAAAGGACTTTGTTTTTGCATGTCACATCCGTAAAACCATAAACTTATTTTTCTGCTAAGTAAGCATTAGAAACATCTCTAAATTGACACAACATCATGCCAGAGTTTATTAATATACTACTTATCATATGAATACTCATTTGTCCTTAAATTACATTCATAACTAAATTTTAGCTCTAATTGAGCGTCAATTTTCTTTTAGCTTGCAGTTACAGTATTTGATTCTAGAGTACTTATCATATGAATACTCGTTTGTCCTTAAAATACATTCATAACTAAAGTTTAGCTCTAATTGACCGTCAAGTTCCTTTTAGCTTCCAGTTACAATACTTGATTCTAGAGTATCCCCTGTTCTGGTGCACTGTTTACTGTTCAAATGTTTACTGTTCAAAATCAATTAACGCATCCAGGGGCGGACCTACTTGGGTCCCAGGGGTAGCGCCCGCTACCCCTGAACTTTTACCCCGACGTGCAAATTTTTTTTTTTTAATAGGTTTTCGGTTTTTCGCGACCCCTGAAACAAATTTTTCGCGACCCCTGGAAGAAATTTTATGGCTTTTACTTAATAATATGATCAAAAGCCCCTTAAAAATATGATTAAAAGCCCGTTAACTACCTAAAAAAAATTCGGGGGCGCTGCCCCCGAAACCCCGTTAGTCCCCGCTACCGCTACCCTGATATTCTTTCCTGGATCCGCCACTGAACGCATCACCTCTATTTTCCTTATGTAAGCTTAATGAAGCATATATAGAATATAATCATACTAACAACAGTGAAAATTGAATACAAAAACCTGTTAGAAAGAAGAGCGAGAACGAGCATTGGCGGAACGAGTCTAAGAGCGAGCGCTTTCTCGAGAAACTTCCAAGCAATTGGAACATTATTAGACCAGCAAATATGAGAAACGAGCAATTCAGCAAACTCCGTCGACGGCACGGAGATTCCGGCAGACATTAAACTAGACGAGAGCTGATCCGCCCAAATCAGAGGATCTGTACCCTTACTTTGAGCAGACTTCGTCATTTCCATCACTCCGTCCCATACGGCCGTCGCCGTCGTCTTCGGCGATAGCGTCACCGCCATGATTAGCGTAGTACCAGCCCTAGAAGCTTCTACCGGTTTTCATGGAATACTTAAATTCGTTGCAGCAGGTATCAGTGCAAAGGGGCGGGGGTGGAGAGCGTACTTTATATTGAAATTCACGAATCCAAAAATATTTACAAATTAACCACGCATGAAAATAGTATTTTAAAAATAAGCCTCGTTGATGTTTTCGATGTCGTGCCAAAACGTTAAATATATATTTTTTTTTCAAAAGGTTAATAATTATGTGATTATTAATTCATGATATTTCGTCTCTAGATGTTTTTCTTGCTCCAGTGCCTATAGTTGACACGTGAAAAGTTAAACTAAAGCTAAACTATTTGTAAATTGAGAAAAGTCTTGATGGTCTAGTTGTTTTCCGATGTGATGTTGTGGAAGGGGGAACACATCAAGTTTGATCGTGTTGTTTAGATATACGATGAAAGTTAATAATTTTTAATTGTTAATTCATGATAATTAGTTAAGCGCTTATAAGTTGTGATCATTTTGTATAACTCTTATATAAATCCTTGTGTATAAAAGTTGTAAATTTTAAGTGAAATTTGGACTTTAAGACTTGTATAAATGCTTTCATGGTGTTTGATATACAATTAGGGGTTGTTTGGTTCACCCACCCCTGACTCGGTCAGGTATTATTTTTGCCCTTACTGGGTCAACAAAACTTTGGCTTTGGGTAAGAGGTTCAGAATCGGTTAGAGGCTTAGTCAAAAGCTAACAAGCAGGCTGACCACTTACCAGGTCAGCATTCAGCTCTGACTGGACCCAGTAAGTGGTTATCAAACGACCCCTTGGTCACAAGCCCATACGGCGATGTGTGACACTAAACTGAAAATGGTATGGAGTGGAGATCGGTTCTAAGAATAATGAGGGTGGTCACCGAAAGAAGGCGAAGGGGGGTTCTCGAAGTAGTAGGCCAAACTGTCGTAAGTGCAACATGTTTCATTCTAGAGACTGCAAAGCTGACTCAACTTAATGTTATCATTGTGGGAAGGAAGGACATTATTTCAACAGTTGTCCGCAAGCAAATGGGTGCTTTGAGTGTAGGTGCTCGGGGCATATTGGGATAAATTGTCCTGGTTTGACTAAGAATCAGGAACCATAAAAGGCAATTGAGGCTCCCAAGGCTAGATGTAAAGTCTTTACTCTTACTCCTCACAAGGCTGGGCTAACACCTAACATGACGTGGTTTTAGGTAAAATTCTTTTTAATAATGTGTCTCCTTATGTACTATTTGACTCTGACGCTAGTAGGAGTTTTGTTTCATATGTCGTTTATAAATTGCTTGGTTGGCCATCAATTAAGACATGTAAACCATTTGAGGTTGAGGCTCTTTTAGGAAATGATGCCATTATTACTCGTTTGATAGAAATACTATTGCATACACTTAGTTGGGAAAAAATTACCTAATAGGTTATTCCCTATGACCTTAGGTGGGTTTGATATTGTCTGTAATCGGAAAGAAGTTCGAATACGAGCGCCTAATGATGGGATCATTCTATGCATGGGGATCGTGACATGATGGTTGTGAAGATCATCTCGATGATAAATGGGCGAAGGATTATGGATGGAGGTTGTGAAGCATATTTGGCTTGCGCTAACGACTCTCGGTTGAAGCCAAAGGAGCTAAAGAATGTCCCAGTGGTGTGTCAATTCCCGAAGATTTTTCGGGCATCCCTCCTGTCATAGACGTTAGGACACATCAATCTAATGACATATAATATTACGGTAAAAAAAACAATATTGTTCGAGGCTTGCCCCACAAAGATATTTCTAGGAAAAAACAATGTATCTCATGTGCTAAAGGTAAGCAACACAAGAATTCCCACAAGCCACAACCTGAAGACTTAATTGTCCATCCTCTACAACTCTTGCATATGATTTATTTGGTCTTGTCAGGGTTTAAAGTCTGGGTTGTAAAACTTATTGTCTTGTGGTTATAATGACTACTCACAATGTTCTTGTGTCAAGTGTTTGAAATCCAAAAGTGAAACCCCATATATTTAACATATCTTTACAAAAGACTCGAGAAAATTAGTAATTGAAAAAAAAAACAAGACTGACAAGGAGTGATAATGGGACTGAATATAAGAATTTTGTGCTAATTTTTTTTGTTGATGATAGGAGTATCATCCATCAATTTAGCGTTGCAAGAACACTATAGCAGAATTTTGTTGCTGAGATGAATAACATGACACTCGTTGAAGTTTCCTGCATGATAATTGTTGAGGCAAAGCTGTCACACTACTTGCTACTTTCTCAATCAGGTTTTGGTAGTAAAAGGTCGTAGGAAAACTGGATATGAGCTGTTCTTCAAGAGGACGCCGTTGATCAATTTCTTTAAATTGTTCGGCTGCTTGTGTATTGTGCTCAACACCTCAAACCATTTGAACAATTTTGAAGTGAAGGCAAAGTATAAGTGTTTCTTCCTTGGTTATTATGTCTCTACAAAAACAAGTGGACAAAGATGGTGGTCGAATCATTCTATGTCGAATGGCAAGAAGGAAATTCAAATGGTTCTAATTCTAATCACGATCCAGTGCATTATTATGATGTGAATAAGGTTTTCAAGCCTTTTAAATTGTAATTGAAGAAGCAACTGTTTAAGTTGGTTCATCAGCGGGGAGACATTCAAGATGTACTTCCGGACATTCTTCTTGTTATGTTCCACTATATTGGAACCTCCACCAACAATGATGAAATTGCTCCGGACCATTAGATTTCGCAAGTGGAGACTTAACCTCAAGCAATTCTTCTTTGGGGAGTGACTGAACTCTGAAAATAAGAATGTAAACAATCATACGACACTACCCAAGTCGATGCTGGTAAGGCACCTGACTTCTGCATCTTCAGATAACAGTGACGATCAATAAGAGTTTAACCACACCAACCTGCCAATTACTATCCAAGACACTGATATTCCACTGACTCCGCCATTGATTGAGTCCACCGAGTCAAGCTTAGGGTAGCTAGGATGTCGGATTTGGCGTGAGCATCCATGGATCACGATTGCTTTGATACCCCCTTGATATAGTTCCGATTAGATCAAATTTCCATAAAGAAATTAGAGAGAAACTATTTTTTTTTATAACTCATCCCAAAATACTAGTATGGTGGGTAAGAGAACCTATGTCGGACAAATCTCATACGTTGTAAAAATTCAGGTCGATAATAATCGACATCCTCATTGGTCAGAATCAAGTTGGTTATGGTTGATCACCTCGAAGGCCCCAAATTAACATTTAACACCATTGTTACAATTCAACTAGAAAATCTCATTCTAAAAAATCAGCTTGATAGATAAAAGTAATCCTATAAAGTATAAACCCTACAATTCTGAAACACCATCTATCTTACACTTTGGTAAGTTTTAATATAAAAAAGGAAAACAAACTAAATCGTATCTGTTTATTCGTTAACTCAAATATACCTTGCATGTACCATTCTACCCGAATAAATATGGTTTTATGTTTAGACTAAAAGATTTAATAATTTGTTTAGCACAAGTCAGAGACAACTTCGCGATTTTGAGGAGAATTGTCACGCATTTCATACACCCTCACAAGTGTCTCTATCAATTTCTTCCGCTCTGTAAACAATAAATCATTGGCACCTCCCAATCGATCAACAAGCAGATTAGTTCTCCAAAATCCATCGATTGATTCGTGTTTTTTCCTAGCAGGTGTGTGCTAATTGTCTAGATCTCATCCGACGAAGTTGTTTCGTGGTTAATTTTCAGCTTATATGTGATTTTCGCCTTTGTAGTTGTTGAATGTCAGGCGGTTCAGTAGCGGGGGCGCCAATTCCAGGTCGCCGGACTACGGTTCGCGTTGTGGTGGTCGGTGATCGTGGTACCGGCAAATCAAGCCTAATTGCGGCAGCTGCATCGGAGAATTTTCCGGAAAGCGTTTCTCCTGTTCTTCCTCCTACTCGTCTTCCGGCGGATTACTATCCAGATGCCGTTCCCGTCACGATCATCGACACGGCATCTAGGTAGTAGAATTCTAGATCGTGTATTAACGTATTATTCATCATCGATTTGTTTGATTGGGTCAATTATGGAGTTGTTTATTAGTTTTATACTTTTATATGTGGAATTGTTAATGTAGTCTGGAAGGTAAAGCTAAGCTAGAGGAAGAACTGAAGCGAGCTGATGCAGTAGTGATAACTTATGCTTGTGATAAACCGGAAACGCTTAATCGCCTTCAGACTTTCTGGATTCCCGAAGTTCGTCGCCTGAAGGTGGTTTTCAGTTTTCTTATACTTCATATTCAATATGATAAAAATGCTATATGTGTTTAATTGTTTGCAAGGAGATTGTGAGACTTTATGAATGTTTATTGTATTATTGTATTATATGTCTAAAGGTGAAGGCACCGGTGATTGTGGTTGGTTGCAAGCTAGATTTGCGTGATGAACACTATCCAGTGAGTCTAGAGCAGGTGATGGCTCCAATAATGCAACAGTTTAGGGAGATTGAAACTTGTATAGAGTGTTCGGCAGCTAACCTTGTCCAGGTATGTTATTTTGTTTAACTTCAATCAATGATAAAAGGTTCTCAAGTTTTATTCAAGTTCAATGGTAGTTATGTTCTTACTATAAAGAGATAATTAGAATATTCAAGGTGATGAAATAAATGTTATGGCCACCATTTACTAGTTACTACGTAAATGTTCTACTTATTGCGCTATGCTGGCTATTAATTACTTCCCCCGTCTTATATATGATATATGATATTATGATATATCCCCTTCTTTTTCTTTTTGAAAATATTCCGAGTAAAAGCATGTATGTGGTCATGTAACATTATGACACTAGGCAATGTGTTTTTGATGTTTTTATAGTTGAGTGATAACCCTATAATTACATTAATAAAAATGTCACAACCTTCTTGTGAAAATGTCTAGATCATAAAGACAGTTCCACCAGATTGAGTTTTGTTTGCTGCACGTTAGGCCCTTAGCATAAATACAAGCTTATTTTATCTTGTTTTGTAGGTACCTGAGGTGTTTTACTATGCGCAAAAAGCGGTGCTTCATCCAACGGCCCCATTGTTTGATCAAGAATCTCAAACTCTGAAACCCCGATGTATAAGAGCACTAAAAAGGATATTTATACTTTGTGATCATGATATGGACAGCGCCCTAAATGACAACGAGTTGAACCAATTTCAAGTAATTTTCTTCTACTATCTTGCATAATAATAATAATTAAGTTTTGTACTTTCTTTTTATGATGAGGTCTAGATTGTCTTTTTCAGTGATGGGGGTCTGTCAATTAAGAGTAATAGTGTTTTTTCTGTAGACATAAAGAGCTACTTTTCTGTTTCTCATGACAGGTTAAGTGTTTCAATGCTCCTCTACAACCTGCTGAAATAGTGGGTGTTAAGAGAGTTGTTCAGGAGAAGGTTCCGGAAGGGGTCAATGACCTTGGGCTTACCCTAACAGGATTCCTTTTTCTTCATGCCCTATTTATTGAAAAAGGTCGCCTTGAGACAACGTGGACCGTCTTGCGTAAATTTGGTTACGATGATGACATTGAACTCCGTAAGGAGAATCTTCCAGTTCCATCTAAAAAGGCTCCTGACCAGGTTATGATCCTATCAACTCAAGCAAAACGTTCATTCATGTTCAGAAATTAGCTATTTTTTGGCTTTACTTTTTTTCTTCATATGCCATTCACATGGTCTATGGACTCTTTTGGTTGATGAATCAAGAAAACTTGTTCAAGGAGGTTAATGGCCAATTTTGTGTTGTAAGGAGTACCACGTCAGTGCGAAATCCCATTTCTTGTTAATGCGACTCTTACAACTGTAGAATTTCATAAGGAAATGTGAACAAATGACGTTTCCATCATAAAATTGTAGTTTGTACCCATG